>JAVFHW010036589.1:0-22904 GCA_032159205.1 Eurystomus glaucurus suahelicus
TATGTTCTGCACTGAAAACTTCAGGTGGCTAAGTTTCTAGCTGTCCGTAGCATTGTTGAAGCAAGGCATCTTGTTTTGGATGACATATTTTCTAGAGTAGTACTATGAAGAAATTAATATTTATTGTTTCATGGTGGTTGTGTGTGATGTTTTCACCAAGCGTCTCTGAAGTTGAATCTTCACCTAAGATGTTAATAGCCAAAGTTTTATTTTAAAATCATATGGCTTAAGAGGTAATAGATAATCTGTTGCACGTAATAAGGCATTCTGGCCCCCAAGTGCAATAGACACATGTGAATTCACTACATGTGAAGTGAAATAGTGTGAGTAAGCAGCAAGGAACTTTTGTGATTTATTTGGATATTATTCAGACACTATATTTTTAATATATTTTGGCAGCTTTTTGATATGCTGATAATATTCAGAAGTTTCAATCAACAGCATGATCAGAGCAATACGTAGCTGTCATTTTAAAGAGGTATATTTGAAGTACACAAAATGGGAAGCTACTTCAAAGGATTATTAACCTTAACCCTTAATCAGGCCATTGTGCTCTGGGTAAGTTCCTGTTATCTGTTTAGTTCGAGATGTCTATGATTACTTCCGGGCTGTTCTGCAGCGGGATGAGAGAAGTGAAAGAGCTTTCAAGATAACAGCAGATGCCATTGAGTTAAACGCTGCAAACTACACGGTGTGGTAAGTGATGATCTTGGGATTATTTCTATTCACCATTTGATTGCTGACCTCTTAGGTCTTTATTAATTTTGTTAGTCTAATCAGCACATGGCTAGTTGAGTTTACACAGAGGAGTAGTGTAGACTTTCAGTGGGCTTCTGAAGAAAGCTTTTGTTTGGTATTTTCCGTGTCTCATTTTGATTCAGCAAAATGATTTCATTCATTTTGCTTTGAGGATTTTATCAACGTTTTATCAAGATTTTATCACAAGAAGAACTTTGCTGTTTAAAATTACATCATTTACCTGATAATGTTGCCTTGGCAAAATGCTGAAGATGTCCTTAGCTGACTTGAAGAAGAGTCATAAAAGCATGATAGCTGCAATATCCTACTAAATAATGACTAAACAGTGCATTAGAGGAGATCTGTCAAGTTCAGTTAGTTAATGAATAAACAGTGAATGTCTTTTATTCAGAGTAGGGCCTTTTAGCTTGTGAATGCTAACAAGTACCTTTTGTATGTTTTTATTCCAGTAGCTTTCATAAAATCAGAAAGTTCGCATTATTTAAACACGTAAGCCATGGTTTCTGTGGTGATAAGACTAGTGTGGGTAGATAGAGATTGATTTGAAACAGGATTGCGGTGATCTTAGATAACAGACTGTTGTAACCAGTTGTATTCCAGTTCTCCACTGCTTGATAATTGAGTAGCCTTTAACAGAACCAGATACGTGGTTTAGTCTTTTGCATTCCTTTTAACTCCATGTTTATTAGATGAATTGTGAACAAGGGTTCTTTGCTCTACTTTGTGAATTTTAGGAAAGCCCTGTTTCAGTGTTCAAATGCTTGGCTTTTTTATACAGGCATTTCCGGAGAGTCCTCCTGCAGTCTTTAGGAAAGGATCTCTATGAGGAACTTAAGTATATTACAGCTATCATTGAAGATCAGCCAAAGAACTACCAAGTCTGGTAAAATCATGTTTTCTTTTCAGTTCTTGGCATTTTTTCAGATAACTTTAGTTTTGTAGATTGTGTAGAATAAGTTGTGATCATTGATCCTGAAAGTTGTTAGGCATTGCTTCCTGCATCTACTGCACTGGCAGTAGTGGTGGAGTTAAATGGAGTTGCATCAGTATCACTGCCAAAGTCCTCTTTAGCAGTTTGTTCTAAACACGTGATTATGACATCTTAAAAAGGTCTTGTTTTCTTTTAATTTCACTTTTAAAACTCTCAAAATAAGACTGACATTTAAAAAAGGACAAACAAAAAGGCAAACAAAGACAGTAGAAATTAGTATTTTTTCTTTTATTGGTTCTTGGAGTTTGCTTACCTATTGTTGGGTTTTTCTCAAGTGAATTGGAATAGGCAGAACAGCAGTGTTGTTACTGCTGGAGAAGTAACGTAGTACTAGAAAATTTTATTCTGCTGAAGACTTTGGCCATGAGCATTAAAAGGGGAAACATGTTACTTCTCTAAGTAAACAGAACTTCTCTAAAAGGAGGTATTTAGCCAATGTGTATGTGTAGTTAGAGTTTGTTGCTGTGTAAGTTTACAATGTGTTTCTCAGAGCCAAGTGAAATGCTTTGGTATATTTAGAGGTATTTAACAAGTGTTTTTTTCTAAGTAGAACAGTTGCTGTATGCTGTTTTAATACATATCACATGTTCACAGAATACTTTTAGACAGTTCTAAAAAATGGCTTCCTCCTCTTGTCATTAGGCATCACAGACGGGTCTTGGTGGAGTGGCTGCAGGATCCATCCCAAGAGCTTGATTTCATAGCTGGCATTCTTAACCAAGATGCCAAAAATTACCACGCGTGGCAACACAGACAATGGGTTATTCAGGTATTGTATCACAGAACTCTTGATTCACTAGACCTGTGCAGGTTGTGGAGTTTTGCTACTTAAATACAATCTGAATTGTATTTTACATTTTGTTTCTTAAAGCTGAAGGAGGAAAACCAATTGCATTTTAACATGTGGTAGAGGTTAGCTATAAACTCGCTCTTTAGGAAGTGAGTTCAGAAAGGTATGTTGTTGGCTGCTTACTGTCATGTGCGTGAATTTGATGATGAGCTAATACCATTGTGTGCAACTCAACAGTGTAGTGTGTTCCTAGTGCGCCCTTCCTTATTTGTCTTTGAACTTTGTGTTGATTTCTTAAAAAAATTCTCTGTATCGAATGTTCAGAGAACTTAGGAGCAAGGAGAATACATTTTAAAAAATAAACCCTTTTAATTGTGGTATTTTCTCTTCTTTCCCTTTTCATAGGAGTTCAAATTGTGGGACAATGAACTGGAATATGTAGACCAGCTTTTGAGGGAAGATGTGAGAAACAACTCTGTTTGGAACCAGCGACAGTTCATAATTTTCAACACCACTGGCTATGATGATCCAGAAGTCCTAGACAGAGAAGTCCAGTTAATAATGCTATTCATGCTCATATTAAGCATTCTCCATTACATGAAAGCAAAGGAATACTTTGACAGGCCCCATGGGCTTGTCTTTCCTGTTTTTAATGCTACTTTTAGGCTCACTCTTGGGAGCAGACCAAGTGTTAGTGCATGCATAGATGTGTTCACTACCACTGACTTGTTAAGTAGTACAGAAGCAAGCTATGCTTACCATGGGCAGGTATTCTCATTAATCTGTCTTGCTGCCCTGCTGGTTTTTATGCAAACAGAGCTTGTGCTTTTTGTAGTCAACTAGCTACAGTGAAACAACATGCAGAAAATTGGTTAGACTGGAACCACATAGGTAGTACTGTTCATTAGTATCTGACATCTTACCCTAGAAAGCTTGGAAGGAGAGGTGCACTTGGTGTTGTGCTAAAGGGCTGTTTTAGTTGCACAGTAACCACAACGATTTAAAGATAACATGGACCTGGAATGTAGGAGGAGGAATTCCCTTTTGTGAGGAAGTTTGTGCAGCTGGAAAAAGAAAGGAGCAAATGAGCTTTGGAAACTGTTCTGAAGTGGTATGTTTGTAACTAAAGACAAACTGGGCTTCTAGCCATTTATTTTACTACTGACGGTGGTAGGAGAAGATTCGTTGTAGAGTTTTCACCTCTCAGACTGCTTATCAGGGTTTATGGTTATGAGAAGATGTTTGTCTAAATTGAAGCAATGAAAAGAAGGTACTGCAACTTTAATTACTCTTCAGAAGAAAGATTGAGTCTCTGAATAGGTCCATTGGTTGTTGTTCATGGAGGATCTCAGCCCCTACCATTTTTCATGGTTGCCTTTGCAAACTGCTGGAAGTTGTACTTCTTCTCCACTTTATAACTTTCCACAGATAAATAAATCTGAACCATTTCGATTACTTAGGCTTGGTTATTTCCAGCTTTTTCCCTCCAGATGTTAGATCTAGTACCCTCCTTTGATCTGCTTATACACGGTGCTACACTCAGGATAACTGAATACGAATCTTAAGTATCAGACTGTCTAAGGTTAAGACTTCCCAGATGTCATTATAGAACTGTAATTGGGATGCTTGTTGCTTGGTAAACTCAGTCCTTGTCATAGTGACAGCCAAAGGTTAAAAAAGGTTTAGGGTTTTTGTCTGGGTTTTTTTCAGTACTGCTTATAGAACTTTTTATCATTATCTACTGATTCTGAAAATCAGCTGAATGCCTGTTTATGCTGGGAAAGAACAGAAGGTAAAGTCTCTTTGGTGGAGATGAAATGTGGCTTTGCAACTGTATGGCAGGTGCCTCTTGTTGCTTTGCTTTTAGGAGAGTTGCCTAACTGCTACTGTAAAAGAGCTGCTGCAGAAGGCTGTATGAGCAGAAAGCTCAGGCTCTGCCTTTCTGTGAGTTTGCTAAAGTGCAGCTTCATGAAAAAAGTTCTGCAAAGCTACAGAACATACCGCATGCAATTGTATTAATGTAGCTAACCCTGCACTTTGATTACTCCAGTGCTGCTCAGCCCCTTGCCATTTCTAAGCATCAAGACACAAGTTACTCCTTTAGCATACATGGAGAGTATATCATGTTGTTTCTTAGTGGTTTTGCTCATAATTTTGAGAACTGTTTTATGAATATATAAAATGCAGCAAATTGAACATTTCAGAATTTGAAACAGTTCTTACAATGTCTACCTCTCTGAGACTTGTGGTGATTATACTGCCAGACTCTTTTGATCTATGACCTAGCTGAGATGATTTGCAAAAAGATTCTGAATTATACACTAGAGGGATGTATTTGTGAGTGTCTGGGCACATTCAGGCAATTTCTAACTGCATTGTTAATGGTTGCATTCATGACCTGTTATCTTTTTCTCATAGATACACCCTTGAGATGATCACAGCAGTGCCACATAATGAGAGTGCTTGGAACTATTTAAAAGGGTGAGGCATCCTTCTTCTGGGGACAAAGACAGTATCTGTAGAAGTTGTCATATGCCTCACTCTTAAATGGAAGGAGTTTGTTGCTGTTCATTCTAGTGTTGTGTGCTTAAGCAGTCAGGCAAAATCTCCACAAGGTGTTAATATATTAACCTCATTTCTTTGTAACTTTCCACTGAGTTTCTGGCCCTGTAGTTCTTGTGCAAGGATTGCAAGTACTTCTCATGCTTTAAAAAACTTAACCTGTAATGTTACTGGGTTCAAGAGCATAGAGTAGGAAGTATAACCGTACAAGATTACTACAACATTAAGGTATATTATTGCTGCATGCTGCTTACTTTCTGCCTTACTTGTGTTTGCACCCTTATTTCAAAACTGATCTCCAAATAAAGGAGTCATAACAAAAATTTAATTCTTCACAGCAGATTTCCCGATGTTATGTTTCAAGCCTATTAAACTCTGTTTTAGAATTCTACAGGATCGTGGTCTTTCTAAGTATCCAAATCTGCTAGAGCAACTGTTGCATTTACAGCCCAGCCACAGTTCACCCTATCTGATTGCATTTCTTGTGGACATGTATGAAGATATGCTTGAAAGCCAGTGTGAAAATAAGGAAGAAACACTAAAAAAGGCATTGGAGGTATGTTTAAAAAGCTTGGTTTTACTGCTCAGGGATGCCATCTATTGCTCTTGTTTGATATCCCAAAAAATGGGATTTATTTTTGTAAAGAGAACAGGTTACTTGTGAATCGCAGGAGCTCTATTACAAATTGAACTTAAAGCCAGATAATCACAAAGGTCTCATATATATATTCTCTATATATAATCAAAGCAATATATATACTTATATATATTACTCTATAGGTAAATTGCCAGTTAAAAAATCACTGTAAGTTTTCTTCACCTTGTAGTAAAGGAAGGTTTCTAATATTGCCTGCAGAAGAAAGAAGATGTTTGAACAATCAAGGTGTTTCCAATGCTAACTTTGTAGCATGAACTCACTTTCTTCTTTGTAGGTTAGTGATTCTTGTTCTCAGAGTATCTGTGTCTAAACAGAATCTCAAGCTCTCTTTGCACTTCTTAGCTCTTTGTAAGAAAGCTGGCAGAATTAGCTTAAAGGCCAGCAGACACTCAAGGCATCAGTAAGGAATGTCAGGCACCATTCCTTACAGAGAAGAAATTATTTCTAGCAATGTTCTATATCTCCCTGTGTTTCATATTCAGGGAACTCCTTGCTGTGGTTTGCAGTGTATATTTTACAGGAACGCTTTTCATTCACTGTGGGACAGACTAGTAAGTCAATGTAGTTAGAGCTGCAGTTGTTGCCTGGAGTCTCTGTGTTCCAACATAATTTTTTCTCAACTTTTTTTTTTTTTGTTGTGTTTCAGGACCAGAGTGTAACTAAGTGAAGTTGTACCTCCCGGATTCAAATCTGGGAAATAAAGATACTATTTCACTGAGTTTGATTTCTTCATCAATTTAGTCATCAAAGCTCTTATTTCTCAACTCTGGTTTGCTGAGTAAAGGCAATGTCATCTGCATAATAAAAAGGAATTGACTAGAACATTTGTAGACAGTGTTCATACCATATAAATTTTACACAGCATGTCCAAGTAGAGTTGACTTCTGCTGTGCCTCACTGCTCACCCAGATCAAAACAATAATCAGAACACATAGAAGTGTCTATATAGCACCAGCTCTAACATGTTTTGAGGGAAGGTTACTGACTTGCGTGGAGTATCCTTTTGGGACAGTCCGCTAAGCAAAAAATCATAAACAGTGTCAGTCCACCGGCAGTACTGAAGATTCAAGAGCAGGATGTTCCCCTACTGTTTTGGATGAAGTGGTTTACAGCCTACTACATCACTAAAAGACAGTTAGGCTTGTCAGGAAGTCACAAGTATACTGGGGTAGATGACAAATGGTAGGCATAGAAAGGAGTCACAGGGAAGCAGTTAAAACATACACAACTGAAGAGATTTTTATGCAGTGTTAAACTGATTGACTACCAATTGGAGATAACATCAGTTTGAGGTCATTGGACAGTTGTGAATCTGGTGAATAAAACAAATGTTGGTGATAAGAAAGGTGTTTCTAATACTAATTAAACCATATATTATATGTATTTTACAACGATAATTAAGGCTTCCATAAGATTTTGGTAAAACACTCAAATCTCTAAATTTTCTTCCATAGTTATGTGAAATCCTGGCTACAGAAAAAGATGTCATCCGAAAGCAATACTGGAGATACATTGGAACGTCACTTAAGAATAAGCACAGCTCAGGCACTGAACAGAGCACACAGACAGACCACCAGCAGTAACTGAACATGGAAGAAGATAGTGTTAAGCTCTCGAGCTGTTTTAAAGCAGTACTAAGTAGGATCATCAACTAGTTTAAAATCCAGTGTAATATTCCCCTGGTGAAGAGGTATTGCAATGCAAGAGGGGTAGAGTGCTATATAGTCTCAGGTCACTGCTGCTACTGGTGATAGCTCAAGGTGCAGTCAAGAAATCTGTTAAGGCTCAGTTCTTGGAGTGTACCAACTAAAAGATTTGTTTCTTAATAGTAAATACATAAAGCTATACCTACTATTTATAAGGCACTAAACTAATTTCTCATGCCCTGGCTTATCCACTGAAGGTTCCTAACACAGTTGCATCCGATACTGCAGCAATGACTGCGAGTAATTTAGCTGTAGTGGATATAAAATAACCTACTTCTGGCTAGTGTGGGCAGGTGCTACAGTTGTTTTCTTGTCGGGCAACAGCTATACAATGCTTACAGGACATGCTATTGTATGTATCTAAGACCAAGTGTGGTTCTTAATAAGAACAAGTAGCTTAAAGCATTTGTATGAAATTTTCTGGTATGTTTCTTTTGGTCTTTAAATATACATAGTCTATTTTTTATCTCTGTTAGAATCTTCTTAGATGTTAATAGAGATTTAAAAAAAACTAACCCCTTTTAGGGATATTGTACTTTATTGGATTGAGGTCTTTTGCACCTCATCCCAGAAAATTTCAACACATTTGATATATTCAGTGGAGCCTTGAATTTTTATCTGTGCAACCAGGAAAAATGCTTTGAGGAACCTGGAAGATTTTAGTTTTTTCTTGTTATTCTGTTCAGACAGCTAAATGTGAAATTAGCTTTTAATCGTCACGCTTTTTAACTAGACCAAAAAAGTCATAGGTCAGATGAGATGATAATGAACTGGTTATGGTACATATCTTCATTAAACTGGAAGGGAAGGAATGTTAAATTGAGGACCAATTTGCATTAAATATCTTAAACCTCGTTGCTTCTGTAGGCTTTTCATATATTTTCCTTGCCTATAATTCAGCCAAGAAGTATTTTTCCTCCCCTTTGTGAAAGATAGAAGGTAGCTGCAGTACAGAACTGCAAAAGATGTATCTGTAGAAGAAAACCACTGCATCTGCCCTGTTTTTAGTAAATGGCTATTGTAAACTGTGTTCTTAGCACAGAGTGCTTGTCTGATAGGAAATATTTCCTTGGACGCGATCATAAAGGGAACAAAAAAATACTGGTATTTATTCCATAATGGACAGTGTTTCTGATATTAAACATTAAAAACTGCTGCTGTAATTAAACCATAGTGAAGATTATTTTAAATGCTTGAAATATGTTAATTCAAAGCATTCTTTAAATTTAGAACAACTCAGGGGGAGTGGAATTAATATATGAAAGCTATGTAATTTTAAAAATGTTTTTACTGCTTTCACAGAAATAGAAAAACATTTTTATATTGCAAATATTAAAATTGGCACATTGGAAAACACATGTATGACCAAACAAATGATCCAAATCCTAAGAAAAGACATACTGGACACTGGAGTCTTTTTTTTAAAGTCATATTTCAACAAAAATGTTTTATTTTTATTTCAAATTTTTATGTTTGCTGTCTTTTGGATTGCAAGAAAGCTCTAAAATTCTCCTCAGAAGGCACCTCAGTTCTGTGGTAGTCAGCCATATTCAGATATAGTGAGTTGTCAGAGCTGGGAAAATGACAGGCTGCTCAGCCAAGATACAACTGCAGCTACTAAGCCTTTAATGTGCCTGTCATAGAAGCAGGAGCTTGACAAAATGTATGAGCTACAGGAGAAGGAAGTGTTAGATGACTTTATCCTGGAGGCATTGGTACTGACCACCTATGATCAGGGGAAGCACCAAATGAATTTGTCCTAAGGGTTCATCTGCACAAGGAAACTTAACTGTTGTTACTGATTGTGTGTAGTGATGTGACTTCTGTGTAACATTTTATTACTGAAAAGCAGTGCCTAAATGGAAAACTCTATTGGTTCCACTGTCCCTTGTCAATCAGTGTAATTGGAACATTCAGTGGAGAATAATAGGAATAACAATAATAATAAAAGCATGTGAAATAATTTCCTATGTCTGCTTTTATCAGAGCCTGATATTCTTGTCTGTGGTCTAGCTGTATCTCTCTGCCTGTCTGTTACTGACTTCCACCTTATTGTCTGTGCACCTTGGCTGACAAAACAGTACACAAGTCCTTCCTAATCTACTCAGTACAAAACCACCTCAGCTAGCACAAAATGCTTCCATCAATTGCTATTTTGCTGTGCTGAGGCAGATTAGGAGTGTGCTGTTCAGTGGGACCTTCTGTGTGAGCAGTATCTTCCTGCAGGGAAGTGGTGAGGTTTCTAATCATCCCAGCCACGCGAAAAACTTCTGTCCAAGCGCTAGCTGGCAATTTGTGCAGTGCAGTGGTGACAAGGGAATCCTGGAGAGATGGGCCCCTACAAGAGCACAAAATGCCTTAAAGCTCCTGTGACTTTTAGAACAAAGGGGTAAGAGAACAATGTTAAGCTGTTCCCCATCCCTGGAGTCATTCAATGTCAGGCTTGATAAGGCTCTGAGTAACCTGACCTAGGTAGAGATGCCCCTGCTTGTGTAGGGAGGTTGGACTAGATGATCTCTAGAGGTCCCTTCCAGCCTAAAACATTCTATGATTCTAAGCGATGGTGTGGAGTCATCTCTGATGGGCTCATATGAAGGCTTTGCAAATGCAGGTGGACCTGCCTATGTGCCTGTTCAAAATAAGCAGAGGAGATACTGCAGCTGTGGTTTTCTTGCCCTGTGCACATGAATGGACAGAGAATATTAACACCTTGAGCCACATGTCTCAGATATTGTCCCAGATATGGCATGGTGGATAAATTAATATGAAAAATGCTCCTTAGCCTAGCTGATACCCTTTTCTGAACATCAGTGCCTTCTGCACATTACTGACATTGTGGGATAAGATGTGTGCTTTCCACTTTCTATTCCAAGTGTGGTTTTAGTTGTGATTACCCTTGTGGCTTTTGGGTTAGCAGCACATTTTGGGTTAGCAGCACGTTTCCCTCACGTATCTTCTGGTTAAGGCAGATTGATTTGTAAAACTTGGGTGAGATGATGTTTGCTTGAGTTTTGGCAAGCCCATTAAAATGTGGCAGTATGGCATTTTACTTCTGGCCCACAGGTGCCAAACATCCTTCAAAATTTTGTTTTTCCTGTAAAAGCCACCTCTTAAATATCTCAAGTTGAAAACATCTTTCTCTCCCTTTAAAGCTGTACTGTCAGGCATTTGGTACAATGTATTTTAACAGTAAAGTGTAAAAAAATTACATTTGAATGTAAAAACTAGATTATTCTCATCCAATAACAAGTACTTTCCAGAATCCCTGGCAATCTGGACTGGTCTGTATAATTCTGGTCATGAATAATGTTGCCATTTTAAAGTACGCTGTGTACAGTTACAAGAGTACTCTCTGTTTGTGCCTACTCAACACAGGTGAACAGTGGATGAAATCTGAAGCAGAGAATAGAAATCTTTGAAGCAGACAATAATTTGTTTTTCTCCACAATATGTTACCTAAAAGTGTTCCAGTTGAGATTATCTGTACCCTGCAGAAGTCACAGTGGAAGAATTACATAGTCAATTTCTCTATTCATCCCTTCCCTACTCTTAGAATCCTTTTATCTCAATGCATCACTTGGCTTAAGAACATAAACCCATCCTGACACAAGGCTTTTTGAAAATCAAGAGCCTATTCCTGGACTAGAAGTGATGCTGTTGACACTTGAGAAAGAAACATGTTCACAAGTTCTATGCCTCCCTGTGACTGCTTTGAAAAGAACACCTGACCTTCTGCTGCTTGGGTGGGCCCTGAATTTGCAGGGAAAAAAAAAAAAAAAGCATGTAGTATGTGTGTATGTGTAGTGTGTAGTATGTAGTCTGTACTATACTTACAGTATGTAAAGAGGCACATAAGTGTCTGCTTAGGAACATTCACGATAAGAGTGCCAAGATAGAGGGTACAGGTTTCTATAAGTACTTGGCACAAAGAGCTAATAAAAGCTTCATCAGACTTAGCTAGGAACTCCACCCAAGGATGTCTACATCAGCTGTCCTATGTAAGCTCCTTGAGGCTAGGACTCTGTTCTCCATCACATGTGTCACCCATCGCTGTTTCTCAAGAAGCCATGGGATATAAGCCTACCTAAGATTTCAGCCTTGGAGAATTAAAACCTTCGCTGTATCATTTTTTCTGTTGCTGTGCAGTGGAGAAAGTGGACATTAATCACTAGATGGCACTGTGAAATTCACCCAGCTTATGTGCAGGCTAGCAGACCTGACCCTGGCTATGTGTAGGCTAGCAGAGGTGTAATTAGGACAATTCTTTCTATGTGCAATGCCCCACTGATTTCATATCTGCTAATTAAACACAGAAGAGCAGCTTCATGATAAGTCAATACAAAGGACCACAGAGGGCTCAAGCAAAAGTATTCTAGGAGGTGCTAAAGCGTCATAGAATCGTAGAATGGTTTGGCATGGAAGGGACCTTAAACCCAATCGTCTAGTTCCAACGCCCCTGCCATGGGCAGAGGCACCTTCCACTAGACCAGGTTGCTCAAAGCCTCATACAACCTGGCCTTGAAGACTTCCAGGGAAGGGGCATCCACAACTTTCCTGGGCAACCTGTTCCAGTGTCTTCCTAACTTCTTCCTAAAATCTAATCTAAATCTACCCTCTTCCAGTTTAAAACTGTTACCCCTCATCTATCACTACACTCACTGATACAGAGTCCCTTCCCCTGTAGGAGCCCCGTAGGCCTGCTTAAAGTACTGGAAGGCTGTAATAAGGTTTCCCCAGAGCCTTTTCTTCTCCCGGCTAAACAACCTCAACTCTCTCAGCCTGTCCTCATAGGGGAGATTTTCCAGCCCTCTCATCATCTTTGTGGCCCTCCTCTGGACCCTCTCAAGCAAGTACATGTCCCTATTACACTGGGTGCCCCAGAACTGAACATAGTACTTCAGGTCAGGTATCATAAGACTGGAGTAGAGGGGGAGAATCATGTCCTTTGACCTGCTGGACATGCTTCTCTTGATGCGGCCCAGGATGTGACTGGCTTTCTAGGCTGCAAGTGCACATTGCTGGCACGTATTCAGTTTTTACCCACCAATATCCCCAAGTCCTCCTCTGCGGGACTGCTGTCAATACAGTCATTGCCCAGCCTGTATCATCTTTACTAAAAATTGTTGATATTAATTGGAGAGCAATTTTTCATTAACTGAAATGATGTCTCTGAAATTATGTCTCCTCTAACACTGGACACCTTGTACCAGATCTGGACTCTGTTGAGTCCTGGTATTCTAAAATAACCACATGACTAAACTCCTCTGCTCAGAGTGTGGGTTTTGTGTCCAGTTCACACCTTTTGGAGATGTGCATCCAGAGCGCTACATACATACACTACAAGCTGGGAATTTTTGCTCTGCTAAAGCCACCCATCTTACAGTAAGTTCCTCTGGCCCCTCTGTAATGAAGCACTGGCCATTGCTGGCTGTTTCTGTGGATATGGGTTAAAGGACAAGAGGACCTGCTCCTGCTTCTTGGAAGCCTAATTGAGCAAATCAGACAGGCTGTTGTAGGCCCAAAAGTGGTTGTATCACTCATAGGGAAGCAGGACTGAGGCCTTTGCTGAAGGCCAAAGACAGATCTCCCTTCCTCCTCTGCTGGTTTGTCAAAACTGAGTCTTGCGTAATTGTCACTACACTGCAGGGATTTTGCAGGCCAGTTTGAGCACTTAGGGCTACTCAGGTGCAATTGCCTCCTATGTATGCATGCACTGAGCTGCTGGGATTTGCTACTGTTACCCCCTCCCACTGCCCTTATCTGAAATGGTCAGGTGACAGGTGCAATGCTGTCATATCAGTACTGCTCATGAGCACTGATCTTGCCACTGCAGAAGAGGTCTTGGTGTGCTTGGGCCTCTAACCCTTTTGGGTTTGGGTTGCTGTGTATTTGGTTAATTCAACAGTTTCCTGATATGTCCTGTCTGTTGTCCAAGTCCTCTCTCCAACAGACCCATGAACAGCTGAATAAATGTTTGTGCTGCTACCAAGAAGATTTGGAAGGAGGAAAAGGGAGCCATGTTTGTATGTTGATGTACACTGCCTTTCCTTCCCCTTCTGCCAAAGCCTGGCACCAGGACTAAAAGGTGGCAGGTAGATAACTTTCTTCCCTTTTCAGAGCCACAGTGCTTACGCACATCTGTCCCCGCTCTAGCTTCCAGTCACATCATGAATATGAGTTTTATTTCCAGTTTTAGTACAGGGCAGTGAGAATATACCCTCCCTGTATATCATAGCATATGGTACTCCCTGGCTCTGCTGGCTGCTCCTTGCACTGACAGTTTCTCTACTGAAAAATGAGCCAAAATGACCATTTGCAGGTAGCCACAACCTAGGTGCATAGCTGGTGTTGAGGGCTCCCAAGCATATAATCCTTTGCAGCACTGTGCCAGGATTCTGCTACCAGTGGTAGCACAAATCATTTTGCTAAGGTGTTTTAGAGGTCTAGCCTGCAAAGACCCTGTAGTCAGCTGAGGGCTAGAACAGAAGGAGAGAGTGTTCACTATTTCAAATGGGCAAATTAAAGTCATAAACATCTGCTTTTAAAAACACATTTTGAAATGTCACTGTTGATCATTATTTAACTGAAAAATTAAAAACTTGCAAATTGAAAACAGAAAATTGCTTGGCTTCTGACATTGAGAGAGACAATGTATGAAAGAGATTTGTTTTAGGCAAGATCTTATTTTTTAATTAGAAGGGGATGTTTGGAGAAAACTCCAAAAGCTGGATGAATTCTGCTTGTCATTAGCAGTGCCCTAGGCATAGCTAGGTCTGTCTGGGAGCTGAAATTTTCTCGTGTCATTGTGGAAGGAAGGGGAGGATGAGGGATGACTTGATCTGGGGCAATTCAAAATCAGTACTCATGCATCACTAACAACAGCTAAAAATACTACAGCAAATTATGTCAGGAGAGGTGCCTGCTGCTGAACAGACTCCTCATTTCTTTTTTTAATTGCTAATACATTGGCATCTCTGTGCTTGCCTGAGATATAAAAAATTTACAGGGAGAGAAGAAGAAGGGAAAGATGAGATACAACCCATTTTACTGCAGGATTGCTACTCAGCAGCCATGACCAGGACATGACCCTCTTTCCCTGGGCTTCACATCCCACGCTGCCAGCTTTCAGCTGTCACTTCATAGCACAGACAATTTTTACAGCAGAAGCTACAGGTCCTTATATGTTTGAAAATGCCTGGTGTACACAGGGATGCCTCCCCATTCTAACAAGCTCTTTGTCACTGTAGGAGTTTCACATGCTTTCTGCTTCTCAGCTCCATTCAGCAGTGTAGGACAATCATTTCCCATACTGCACATAGTCTGTGTACTGCTGGAGTTGATGAGGTTTTGCAGTGACTTTTAGAGGGCACTTTTAATCACAAGGGTCCACGTGGAAAAGGGCCTAGCCATGAAGAAGCACTACGACACCCCCAGGTCAGTTGTGGAGATTGGGGTATATGTCTTCATTGTATCACCTCACCATAGCATCCCACTCATCACACAATCCCAGAAGATGACTTGAGAGGTCCAGGCATAAAGTATCAGTCAGCTTGAATTTTACTGAAATAGAGATGTACAGATCTAAAGATTAATCACTATGCTTTGCAAAGAGCAGCTTGTCTCCTGTATCAGATGGCATCATCTACTGTAAGAACTGGCACAGAGCAACACTCAAAAAGGTCAAATAGGGTCACTGAGTCATTTGAATTCATAGAAAACCTGCCAAAGTGTGGCTATTGTTTTGAAAGAGAGTAGGGATAGAGGAGAAGGGCAGGAAAAAAAGAAGGGTAATTAAAAACTAGCTCATACCCAGAATCAGCATTGTAGCACCATCCTTAGAAACATGCGCATAATATATATGTAAGCAGCAGAGAAAAGAGTGTTGTTGGGGTTTAGTAAAGCCGCGGCTAGCTGAGCCGCTCCGTAGCCGCGCCACTGCTCCCTGCCCCCTTCCCCCTGCCACAGGCTGCGGAGAGAGAAAGAAAAAAAAAAGTTTTAAAATGCCTTTTTGAGTTGAGATAAAGAAGGTTTAATACAGAAACACGTAAGAAACAATTGCAATAACACAGCAAGAAATAAGCAATACACAGAAAAAGGTAATACCAGGGATAAAGGGATGGACGAGCACACACACCCATGTCGAACAGCCGAACCCGGAACTGACCCCCACCAGAACTGGCCTTGGGGCAGGATGTCAGCATGGTATAGAATAGCCTGGCTGCACCAAATTAACCCTGTCCTGGCCAAACCAGGACAAGTGTTTATGGTGATGAGCAGATATTGTTTTATTTGCTTTCTCCTGCTTGCAGAAACAGGGCTTTATATGTAAACAGGATACACAGAATTCTAGAATAGCTTGGGTTGGAAGGGACCTCAAAGATCATCTAGTTCCAACTCCTCTGCCATGGCAGGGATACCTCCCACTAGACCAGGTTGCTCAAGGCTCCATCCAACCTGGCCTTGAACACCTCCAGGCATAGAGCATCCACAACCCCCCTGGGCAACCTCTTCCAGTGTCTCACCACCCTCAGAGCAAATAATTTCTTCATAATTTCCAATCTAAATCTACCTTCCCCAGCTTCAAACTGTTATCCCTCATCCTATCACTACATGTCTTTGTAGTCCCTCTCCAGCCTTCTTGTAGGCCCCCTGCAGATACTAGAATGCCACAATAAGATCTCTTAGGAGCCTTCTCTTCTCTAGGCTGAATAACCCCAATTCTCTCAATCTGTCTTCGTAGGAGAAGTGTTCCAGTCCTCTGATAATCTTCATGGCCCTCCTCTGGACCCTCTCCAGGAGGTCCATGCCCTTCTTGTGCTGTGGGCTCCAGAGCTGGACACAGTATACCAGGTGGGGTCTCACAAAAGTGGAGTAGAGGGGCAGAATCACCTCCCTTGACCTGCTGGCCATGCTTCTTTAGTTGCAGCCCAGGACACAGCTGGCTTTTTGGGCTTCACTTGCACATTGCTGGC
Source organism: Eurystomus glaucurus suahelicus (assembly GCA_032159205.1). Lineage (NCBI taxonomy): Eukaryota > Metazoa > Chordata > Aves > Coraciiformes > Coraciidae > Eurystomus > Eurystomus glaucurus. The sequence continues at coordinate 16,439 of JAVFHW010036589.1, forward strand.
TCATGTTGAGCTTTACAACACCCAGCACCCCCAAGTCTTTCTCCTCAGGACTGCTTTCAATCCATACTCTGCACAGCCTGTATCGGTGCTTGGGATTGCCCCATTCCAGGTGCAGGACCTTGCACTTGGCCTTGTTGAACTTCATGAGATCCACCTCTCAAACCTGTCCAGGTCCCTTTGGATGGCATTCCTTCCCTACAGCATGTCAACCATGCCACACAGCTTCGTGTCATCTGCAGATTTGCTGAGGGTGCACTCAATTCCACTGTCCATGTTGCCAACAAAGATGTTAAACAGCATCAGTGCCAGTACTGATCCCTGAGGAACACCACTCATCACTGGTCTCCACTTGGATGTCAAGCCACCAGCTGCAACTCTTTGAGTGTGACCATCCAGCCAATTCAGCCTTATCCACTGAGTCTTCCATCCATCAGATCCATGTCTCTCCAATTTAGAGACCAGGATGTCATGTGGGACAGTGTTGAAGGTTTTGCTCATGTCCAGGTGCATGACATCAGTTGTTCTTCCCTTGTCCACTGATGCTGTTACTCCATCATAAAAGGCCACCAGATTTGTCAGGCATGATTTGCCCTTGGTGAAGCCATGCTGGTTGCCACCAATCACGTCCTCATTTTCTATGTGCCTTAGCAGCGTCTTCAGGACGATCAGCTCCATGATCTTGCCAGGCACTGTAGTTGACTGGGTCTACCTTTTTTCCCTTTTTGAAAATGGGAGTGATGTTTCCCCTTTTCCAGTCAGTTGTAACTTCACCAGACCGCCATGACTTCTCAAACACAATGGAAAGTGGCTTAGCCACTTGGTCTGCCAGCTCCCTCAGGACCTGTGGATGGATCTCATCAGGTCCCATGGACTTGTACACCTTCAGGTCCTTTAGATGGTCTCGAACCTGATCTTCACTTACAGTAGGCAGATCTTCCTTCTCTCATACCCTTCCTTTAAACATCCCTGGTATCTCCGCCTTGCTGGAACAGTGCTTGGGACACAGTGTTTTTTATTAATTTACATGGAATGGAGTAAAATAAGCACCATTTGTGGTGTACAAGAATATTGGTTGTTTCAGCGGTAATCTCCAAAGGAACAGTAATAATAACTTTAAGAAAGGGTAAATTATTTTTGCTTTGTCCTCTTGTGACAGACAGCAGAGCTGGAATTTGAAGAATTTTTAAAAGCTATTTCTATTTCCTAGTACACTTGGACTTTAGGTCCTATAAGAACAGTGTGCCTACTGGAACCATGCCATTACAAGGGTATGTGGTCAGTTGGAATATTTTTGTAAGAGGACAGAATGATTTGATGAATTTTGGCTCAAATTATTCATAAAGGTTTGGCTGGAAAAGTAGGAGAGAAAGAGGTAGCTAGGTCACTTTTAGCTTTATGTCAGCATCTGGTATCTTAACCGACATCAAAAAGTGACTGCTGAGAAGGACAAAAGCTGTCAGAAGTGAAGGATAGATCTGGGATAACCTCTGAAAGCTGAGTGATTTGGAAAGGTGAGGAGACTAACAAGACAGTTCCTGGTTTTGCTGAAGTCCAGAGATAGAAGGAAAAGGGCAGCAATATTGAATTCTGTGCAGTACCTGCATACACATGTCTGACTGTGTACAAGTACCGATCAGCTTCACCTCCTCACAGCACTGGTCTGCTCTCCAAAAAGCTTTTGGGAATGTGCAAAATCTGTCACAGATGGCCTGGGGAGAAGGCAGTAGTTTCAGGGTATGTGCAGGTGAATATGGGGATGCCATTGCTCAAGAAAGATGGCAGATATGACATTTACACCTGGACTGTATGTCTGAAAGATTGAATAGCTTCTGCAGCTGCTGGTTCCCAGCAAATTATAGGTGTAGCAGTGTAGCATTTGCATTGCACATCCTAGCGGTGTCCAGCATTCAAAAGGAGGCATTCTAGGGAAAGTTTAAACGGATGATGAGCATTTTATAGCATATTTAGTTGTGGTTAACTTAGTTTAGCTCCAAGGCCAAACACAGTTCCCACAGAAAGGATGTCTCTATTAAAAATTCAAGCCCAACTCTCTTCCAGTGTACTCCATTGTAAAAGCTCTAAATGAGACCCACTAAGCAAAGCCATCTAATGTTCCTGATGACTCCAAGTTCCCTTGTGATTTTCCTCAGTGCTTTTGATACTTCAAGCTTGATTGCAAGACACTGTTAGTAGGCCTGGGAACATGGAATGACTTGGTTCACAAGTATTTATGTGCAAATACCATTTCTTATCTAGCATTCAGCTACAGGATTTCCAGAGTCTTTGTGTTTTCTGGTCTGTTATCATGGCAGAACAGGTGTCCTTGGCACAGAAGCCAAAACAGAAGAAGATAAGTATGCAAAGTTCTTTCAGGTTTTTCCTTATAAAGTAGCAAGACCAACTTTCTCAGCTTGATTTTAAAAGCTTTCTTTACAGATCACACTGAACACAGTCAGTAAGCAGCCCTATATCATGCTGAATGACTGCTGAGCAAGAGGAAGCAGAAGAGCAGCAGTTAGAAAATAAAGTGTAGTCAGGAGGCCCTGACGTGTACCACTGTACAATTTAACTCTCAGCCATGCATGCAATCAGATTTCTGTATTTATCTTATGACCAGACCGATCCAAGCAACTGATTTATGTAAGTTTTCTATCACTGTGGTGACAGCAGATCTTACCTCCATGTGAAGCTGAACCATCAAGCTGGCAGGGAGATAGTGTTGCATGTAGTGGGGTGCCCAACCTTTGTAATGATAAGTCCAAGTGAAGTGAACCAGAGATCACTTCCTCAAATGGACTAAATCTGGTAGGGATAGTGAAAACACAGTTTCAGTGGGCTTTCAGTAGCCCACAAAGGGGGCATTATGGACTAAGTGGCTCCAAACATAACAGTTCCACTACTCAGGAGCTCTGCTCTAGGATGTCACTATTCAGTTTAGTATCCAAACTTGTCCTGCTCTGCTCCAGACACTGAACCCTTTCACTGTGGCAGGCAGAGAAACTCTCTCTGCGGAGAAGGACCTGGGAGTCCTGGTGGACAACAAGTTCACTATCAAACAGCAATGTGCCCTTGTGGCAAAGAAGGCCAATGGCATCCTGGGCTGCATTAAGAAGAGTGTGACCAGCAGGTCAAGGGAGGTTCTCCACCCGCTCTGTTCTGCCCTGGTAAGGCCACATCTGGAATATTGTGTCCAGTTCTGGGCTCCCCAGTTCAAGGGTGACAGGGAGCTACTGGAGAGAGTCCAATGGAGGGCTATGAGGATGATTAAGTGACTGGAACATATCTCTTGTGAGGAAAGACTAAGATCGCTGGGGCTGTTTAGCCTGGAGAAGAGAAGGCTGAGATCAATGTTTATAAATATCTGAAGGGTGGGTGTCAGGAAGATGGAGCAATCAGTCTCTTTTAAATGGTGCCCAGTGATAGAATGAGGGGAAACAGGCACAAACTGGAACAGAGGAAGTTTCACCTCAACACGAAGAGAAACTTTACTGTGAGGGTGACAGAGCACTGGAACAGGCTTCCCAGGGAGGTTGTGGAGTCTCCTTCTCTGGAGACTTTCAAGATGCATCTGGACATATTGCAGTGTGACCTTGCCTAAATGAACCTGCTTTGGCACGGGGGTTGGACTAAATGATCTCTAGAATTCCCTTCCAGTGCCTACCATTCTGTGATTCTGTGATTCTGCACAGGGTCAAGCAAGCATCTTTTCTCTTTCAGAGGATTTTATTACTTCCACGCACAAATGTAATATTATTATTTTTGGAAAACTAATGAATTTTTCTGTTTCTCACTGTAGCTTATACAATGGCCTAATTAGCTATGAGATCTGGATCCCTAATCCGTTGCGCAGATTATTCTGCTGCACAGGAGAGAAAGAATGAGAAACCCGATTATGGCAGGCTCTTCCCTTAGGGACAGAAGGCTCCATCCACAGCAGAATTTTAGAAACCTCACTAAAACCTTCTGTTCTCATTCTGCCTGTGGAATAACAGCATGTGGGTTTTAGAGACGATGTTGTTCAAAACAAGGACAGCATAGGTTATTATCAAGTTAATGCTAAGAAGAGAAGAGTATTTTCTACTGGTGGCCATGTCCTTGTAAAGGACCTTCAAATTATGTTATGCATGTCTTTCCATACTCAGCTGGAGTTGCCACATGCTCATCTCTGGGAGCCTGGACATCTTACATTTGCAGTACTTGCTATATTTACAGAGGACATAATCAGCAAAATTCCCACTAAAGGATATAATGCAGGTGTGTTTTATGTACTATTGCTCATGCAGACATATTCTAATGCGACTCCAAAAGTACCAAGGCTTTTCTCAATACTGTTTCGTTGGGTACAGATACTGCCCTTAAGGCAAGGAAGCAGTATCTAATAACAGAATTAAATTTTTTATTTCGGGCTCAAGCCTATAAAGATGGAGAAGAGGCCACAGAATGCTGCTTGGCCGCCACAGGCACCAGGGGTATTTCACAAAACTTGTTTGCTGAGGGGCTCACCAGCATATGCTGGAACTTATGCACTCAATGGATATCCATATGAATAACAATAGAGTTAGGAAACTGAATTTTGCAGCTGAAGTGCAGAGAGACGAGATGATTAGCCCAAGGTCTTCTATGACCAAAGACTGAATCTTCTGGGTCCCAGTGAAATGCCTGGATTGCAGTCTGTTTTTCACCAGATACACAGGAAAAAGATCCTGTGGGAGGCCACTCTGCCAGAAACAGGATAAAATTCAGCACAGGCCAACATAGCACTGTAATGCTCAGAATGAGGCAGAATTATGTACACAAGGAACCACAGCCTCACACAGATACAAGACATTGCTAGTCAGCCAAGTTACCAGCTTGCAAACCAGCTTGCTCTTCTAGGGACTGAAAGGTAGCATCAGCCAAGAGCACCTGATGCTCTGTATTTTACTCTGTATTTGGGTGAGATAATTGCCATTTCCATTTGAAAATGCCAGTGTTAAAATAAAGCAGTAGGAGACACGTGACCCACTGCCCCACTCCGTGCACCACTGCTGTGAAATACTGGCAAGATAGGCACAGTTTTACCTTCACAACTATCTCAGAGATACCACTTTCATAGTTTGGTAGTGAATTTTATGACAGTTGCAGATTTCTCTTCAGTTTCTTGTCATATGTGATGGTGTTGTGCTGATTCAGTCATCATCATTTTGTGCTGCCATCAGTTGCCTGATCTACACAGGCCAACACTGAACTCAGCAACATCCCCTCAGAAGTCTTCTTTCAGACAGTCCTGCCACAGGTTCCTGTGGGCCCAGCTCCTCTGCTACCCACTGTGGTGCCAGCATCGCCTGCTGGACACAAAGGATAGAGATGGCTCCCTCTGTGGCCCTTCACATGGAAGGACACCACTGAAACAGTTCAGCAAGATGCAACATAAGCCTAACATAAGCCACATCCAATAGGAAGCTCCTCCATCTGATTGGCTGCTGGTTGATATAATCCTGGCCTTGCCCATCATCCCAACCACAACCACCTGGGTGAGGGCAGAGCCACAAAGACACAGGTGGCCCAGGTTCTGCCTCTGGAACATGAAGCCAATAGGAAAAAAATTATTCTGCTAGGTTGTGACTCGTCCACAGGTCAACTCCAACTCAGGGCGCACAGCTCAGGCCCCAGCACTTCAGGTGTGCTTCTTGCAGACTCCTCATATGGTCACTGACTCTTCCCTTGCCTTCAGAAGCAGTGAAGTCACTGGCTCTGATCAGTCAAAATGACCCCCAGTTTCTCCTACAGCTTATCTAATGCAGAGTTATTGTTTGCTTCCAGTGAAAATGCCCACAACCTGCTGGAATTTTACACTGACTGGATCCAGGTTACACTTTCAGTAGGCACTGTGATTATGAAACTACATGTGGCCAAGGGAAAGATGGAAATGAAGCTGGTGGCCAAGGACAGGAGTATGTACATGCATGTAAGAGGAGAACATAGGCTGTATAATATGACTGGCACGGGAGGGAGGTGATGCAAGGAATGAGGTTGGTGCTTTCTCCTTTCAACACTTACTGTTCACTCCTGCCTGTCACAGCAATTCGATGCTTAGGCTACTCTGGTGTGTGGGCCCTCATGGCCTTTGAAACAGACTAATGAGGAGGTACTTCACCAACTTGCCTGTAGAAGAACTGCAGGGCTGGGGCAGACATATGGGGGCTGTGGTGTAAGATGGTGGGGAAGATGGAGGTGTTGGACTGGCAGAGATAAAAGATGGAGGAATGCCATGTGCACAGTAGGAGATGGAAACTTAGAAGAAAATGAAGGCAGGTGGGAGTAGCACGGACAGAGAAGCTGAGGAAAATGGTGTCATTCAGGGGGAAATCTTGGTGCAGGTCAGGTCACAATAAGAAAGGCAGCACAGAATCGAGGCACTTGGTGTGTATTACCTCGTACATCTGAACCAGGGAAGGAACGCAGTCAAGCCGCAGGCTTTTCACTC
>JAVFHW010036668.1:10120-20690 GCA_032159205.1 Eurystomus glaucurus suahelicus
AGGAGTCCGGCTGCGAGCGATGCTTGCCGGTGCCAGCCCGGTGGAAGAAGCGGTGCGCGCCGCGGTCTGCGGAGGTTCGCGCCTCCGCCGTGGCAGCATCGGGTCGCTGGACGAGCCGTCCTGGCTTCCAGGTCCCCGCCGCGAGGACCCTCCCCGGGTCGCTGAGGGATGAGCAGCCCCGAAAACGGCTGCTTTCAGATCGGTGTGACGAGGTGAAACTTCAGGGCAGCGAAGGCTCGTTTTAACTGTTCTGGGGTCTTCGAAGGGTGTAAAACGACGTGTGAATTTCCCAGTAAAGTGAAGGAGGCTCTGAGGAAATCTGCTGCACAGCAGGTCCCCTAGTAAATTGGGACTTATGCTTGAGGCTGTAAAGAGCTGAGGAGGAATGAAATCTTTAAGATTAAGCTCATTGCGTCTAAATTAGTAGATACAAAAAGTGACATAGATACCTGCGAAAACTTTCCGCAGTTGTATCCTTAGTAATTTGTGCAGTGATGTGAAAAAACACGCTTTAGTGCTGGCATTGTCAGATATTGGAATGGAAATTCATCCATCTTCAAGACCAACAGAAACCTGTTATGGTTTGGCTAACTGCAAGGCAGAGGCAGGCTTCCAGTGCGTTAACAAGATGCTGATTTTCTGTGACATAGTTCAGAGTGTAAAGGTTACAAATCATGTCCTTTGCAGTTTGGTCATTCAGGAATTAGGATGTGAAATTGGTGTATTAATATGGAAGCTAAAAATGTTTCCTTCGCTTTGTCCTAGGAACTGGGATTCAGGGTACAAGATGTAGGAAGTAGTGACTCTTAGGCTTTTATTTTCCTGCTGTCTTCCATTAAAAAAAAAAAAGGCCAAATAGAAGAAACCCAAGCTTCAACTATCTACATATTCAAGAGAGTGATAAAGTGATATTAGAATATTTGGGGGATATATTCTTAAAACTGCTAAGCAGACGCAGAATTACGTAGCATTTAAATGCAAATAGTGGAAAACCCCTCACTTATTTAGGATTAGTATTGCATTTGTAGATACATCAGTTAAATGTATTGCATTACAGATATAGAGAACTGTTGAGTAAATGTTCTTCAGAATTAAATGGGGCACTTTTGAAAACAAAAACTTAACTTAAAAAAAACCAACAAGACCTGCCATTTAATCAACTTCACTACTGGTGTTCTAGTGTCATAGCTTCTTAATGAACAGTACAAACCCATATCTGTCGAGAGAGTTGAAATAATCCTTAATACTGAAGTTGCAGGTGTGGTGACTCAAGTAGTATCTTGGCATGTTGAAGTCAAGAACACAAAACTTGTTGGCAGAGATTTTGAAGAGTGTTTACACAGCACACATTGGGGCATTGCAGTATAGAATTCCTTTGCAGACCATCTTCTAACAAGGTGGATTAAATGAGAAGCGTAGGTATGCGTTACTGCTAAGCTCCCTCCTCTCTAAATTTGAGCGAGCACATCCAAACCAGAGCTAGCACCAACTCTGTGGATCTGCAGTTAAATATCAGATGTTTGCTAAGGTTCAGAGCAGAGGTCTTGATTCAGTAACTATTTTGTAGTAACATGTACATTCAATTGCCCATGGATTTCAGAGAATTTTTAGATGAAGGTGTAGTGGACTCTTAACACTGCAGTTGTAAAAATAATCTTCTGATACTCTACTAAGGTCTTAAAATTGAGTGGTCTAGAAGCAAGTTGCAAAATGGTTGATAGTCCATGTACCTGGCCACACAAGGGTCTACATACTGTATTGAGTATTTAATGGGTACTGTTATCATTGTAAGCTTGTACAGTGAGCTCGTGGTACCTGGATGGTGGAGAGTTCTCCTATTCCAATGGTCAGAACATAGAAAACATGAGATGGGGGAGAGGAATTCGCTTGTCAAACCAGCAGTGGCTCTCTTTCTCTTGTGTGTTGTAGTGAAGAATTCACTGTTCTGCCAGTGTAGTTCAGCCTGCCAGCACATTGAATATGTTCAGGTAAGCCAGGTGATTAAGCACTGTGTATGTGGTGGATACTAAGCTATGAGGGACTGGTCTGTGGGCCAGTGCTGCTATTAAATATTTGTTTTGAGAAATTTGAAACTAGAGAATGGTCTATAGGGTGCAGTAGTTCAGGAGACACTCTTCTTCAGTGCTGTATCCCATATATCTGTGGGTGTCTCTCATCTCACAGGGGAAGGTAAACGAATTAAGCTTGGGAGATTGTATAGGCCAGACACACAGGATGTCCAGTCTTGCTTATCTACCTGCCTGTCTGCCTCTTCTATCCTAGTTCCCCATCCCTGTTGTGTGAAGACAAGTTCTTATCAACAGTCACTGTTGAGTAATATAACCATATATTGGTGTAGGCTCTTCTGTTGGGCTGACCATACAGAATATAGCATTCTTTAAAAGAAAACATGAATTACTGTGTAAATAAGATGATTACAGTGTGTTCCATCCTAGTTTATAACATGTCTTATATTCCCAGTGTTGAGAAATAGAGAATTTCAGTATTGCGCAATGAGTGTTCTTTGAGTATAGATTTGCTTACTTTAAAATAAAGCTTAAGTAAACATACTCAGGATGTATATTGGTAGTCTAGGTTATTGTATACATACAACAGGTAAATTCCATGTTAAAGCTGCAAATCATTGCTGTATTTACTGGTCATTGGTCCCGCTTTCACTTTTAGCTGTGGACAGGGGAGCCAGAGGTTTGTGTTTGTGGACTGTGATGCAATCATTGCTTAGGCTGAAATGAATACGCTTCATGCTAGGCACAGTATGAAAGCTGCACAGCCATGAATTCTGGTAGGGTTGAGAAACTGGTGTCCTGTTAAACTTAATCTCTTGGATTAATTCCTGGTTTATTAATGGGTGGTCTCTCCACAATTACTTGCCTTTATGGCCTTCTGTGCTGTGGACAAGTATCCAAATTTATCTTACTGGCTTTTTCCTTACTGTTTCTGAATGATAAGGAATTACAAGGTAAAAGCTTCAGTAAGACGTGCTTGTCTCTGTCACATCATGTTAATCAAGGTATCTTTATAAGGACTTCAGCTTCTCTTCACTTCTGTTGGACTATATTTAGAATGTTATCTTCATAAAGGTGGTTATGATATGTGTCAGTTTGAGATGGCAGAATTAGAATACTAGGGTTCTTAAGTTGGCTGGAGAATATTGTGGAAGATGAGTATTTTAGGATGTACTTGTTAACGTTGTTGCCTAGAAATAAGTCTTTTACTTTACTTTTTGGAAGTTGAGAAAATGTATGGGGCTGGTTGATCCACTCCTAGATCTTACCCATTTTGAAGGGTGTGGAGTTAAGTCAAATGCATTTCCCTAAAGCACTCAGGATGCAGGGGCCCATTTTGAAGAGAGGGTACTATACTTGTAGGGAAATTGACAGATCATGCTAATTCTAAATGGTTGGATATAATAATTTTTACAAAGCCTATGTGAAGCTTTATAATCTAAAAATGTGTGAAAGTCTATACTGTTTGAACATACGGGATAGATGAGTCTTGATGGGGAAATATGTTTTGGTTTACTGCCTGTTGACTTATGTTTTTGGATGTTTCCAAACGATGGTCTTGTCCTTAAGCTTCTCAGTTTCCTTCCTCTGGGAGGGTAACAAGACACGAACACTGTAAAGCTGTTAGGATTATTGACCATTAAATTTGACTCAGGTTCTTTAACCCATCTTTTTCCCTCCCACAAGGCTTAATGATAGCTTTCCTAAAACTTTGTCTTAGCAACAGTTCCATCAGTTATGCTCCTCTGACACACAAATACTGCAGATAATAGAGCAGAAGGTACAGCTTCTTGCTAGTAGCTGAGTGTTACTGCAGTTCCCAGCCATCTTGCTATCTCAGAGGTGAAATGAAATGCTTATTGTGTGAAAGCAATGGCAATGAAGTAGTTTATGCTGTCTTCTGTAGCAGTGTGGAGAGTGTAACAAGAACAGATCAACAGTACTTACTATAGGTAACACCCACAAAAACTGTTTAACTGAAAAAGGTAAGGTATACGTAGCTAGACAGATGGACTGTATGTAAGTCAGCTTGAAATGGTTCATGAACTACTTTGTCAGGCAGCAATGTGTGGAGACCTCTACCATGCTTAAATTATCTTCTGTCACAGTAGTTTTATGACCATGAAATAAGCATGAGAAATCTAAACCAGCTCTTCTGGCCTGGTAACTCATAAACAAGTGTCCTGAACACTGCGGGGGATGATTTCCATGCTAATGTAGTGAAGGTATTTGTAATGCCTTAAGGTTGCAACTGATCTGTTTCAGTATTTCCAAGTCTTATAAAGATTATATAGACCAATTCTTTCAGTGAAGTCCTAGTTCTGCTGAAAATAAACATTTAAGTCCTTCACATTCATAATGTTGAGACAAAATAAGTCTTGTGTTCTTGTGATTTCTCTCTCCCAGTGCTTGCCCTACCACAATTCCAGTTACTTTTGCAGGACTTAAAAGCAGATGTCAAGCCAATAGTTGAGGAAATAGGTAGTCTTGAAGCCATAGATATTGCAGTAACTTGAAGTACTGTAACCAGCCAGCACTTCTGATCAGGGGAGGCAATGACAGTAACTAGCATTAAAGTTTCTGACTGCTAGTTAGTAGAAGTAAGTAGAATTCAGATATCACTTTTATGGGAATTTTGCTGGAAAACATTTATACTTTATGATTGTCTCTTAAGACTGTAAATCAGTTCAAAGCTCTTAGCTGATCACTCTTTAAATCATAGCTTTCCAAATCTGTGTCTATGCATTAGTGTACTACAAAGAGAAGAGCTTTATCTTGTGATGTAACAATTTACTAGTAGTTTCTCATTAGTATAGGTGCCTGGGATATCATTTCAACTGAGGCTGTGGTTTTCCAGTGTAATCAAGATCAGTGAGATCTAAACTACACTAACACTTCATACAGGTTAGAGACTTAGTTCTTCTACTCTTTTAAATAGCTTTACTTTTGAAGCTGTTGAGGCCTAAAGTAATTAGCAAGAGTTGATCTCTGTTCTTGTCCAGAAGTTACAGTTTAAGAGGTGCTTATCAAGGGAGTGAGTGTGTTGTAGAGATACCCAGTGAGGCTGAGACCAGGTCTGGAATGGAACTCACATAAATGTATGTATGAGATTAAGTGTGCTTGTGTTTTAACAATGTGCCCTTAGCATATGAGACAGTCCTGCACTCCAGAAAAATCTCAGGCTTTCCCATGTGTGTGGTTATAGTCATAGTAACAGGAAACTGTAACCATGATCAACGGGACAAAGTATTCTGTACTATAGAAAGCAAAAACAAAAATTAGAGTACTCGGTCCATCTCTCTCCTTTTAATTATTTTTTATTTTTTTTTAAAGATACTATGTTAGGTTTAAATGTATATTTGAAAGCCCAACTTAAGTGAAAGCCTTCTGAGAAAAACATTTGCAAGAGCATGCTTTCTAGTTCAGGGTTTCCTGCTCTTCTCCCTGCGAGGCTTTCCAGATGTATTCAGTCCTAATGGTAAGCTGCAACGGGTGTGGAAGCACTGTGTTACGAAAAATCCACTTTTAGATTTGTTTGATCCACTTTTAGGTTTGTTTTCCCCATTCTGTTGTGGTTATTTTAGTTTTGTTTTGGTTTGTTTGTTTTTTTTTCCTCAAGGCTGGGCCGTGTGAAATCCACCAAAGTTAGTATTGTATTCAGGACAGGGAGGTTAGGTTAGAGGAGAGAGGAGACTGTAGAGAGCTGTGGTTTTATTCCACATGGGCCTTGCACAATGCAGTATTCAGCTCTGTTGTATCTACACAGAGCCCTAGTAGTGTTATTAATGTTGCCTGCTCTATTCTGTGAAGTAATGGAACTGTGTTTGAATACTGTATTGATTTTCTGGAACTGCATCACAAATACGCTTCTGGCAACACACTGCATTCAGACACGCTTCTCTGGTGGCAAGTAGTGGTGAATGCCAGTCATCATTTAAAAAATTAGTCTAGGGAGACACTCTTTAAACATGCAATAGATGATGCTGGATTGTCAGATACAAGCATATATTGACATTTCTAGTATCTAGTCATGATTTTTTTGAGCTACGGATGATCCAGTCGTCTTGACTAAGGGCTCTCACCTGAAAAAAGAGGGAAGACCTTGAAAAATCTCTCAGGTTTTCTTCTTCCTTCATGTGCATACAAATGATTCACAGGCACTGTTTTGTTGACCTTTATGGCTGCATTCTTTGTCAACATCTTGATCATTAAGTTTTCACTGAGCCTGTTACCAAAAAGTGAGAACAACAGAAGATGGGGGCTGCTTTTCCTGTTGCCTGCTGCAGCACAGACACTTGTGGAGTGAGCCACATCGGCACTGTAGCCTAGCTGACTGCATAACTGTACAAATATGGGAGCTGGCACAAGGGAAATGTCATTACAGGTGGGATAGACCTGCCTTTTGCTACAGCAGTGTCTGTTCATTCTGGCAGGAAGTGTTCAAAATCTAGACTCAGAGTTATCTCTGTCCAGGTTTGCTCCTCAGTTTTGAAGCCCAAGTCTGGAAAGGTTTTTTGACACTGTCCAGTAGTTTGTCTCAGCTTGTTAAGAAATGGCATTTTCCCCCCTTTACATAGTGTCTTTCATAGTAAAAAAACCATAATAGGTAATATTGTCAGGGTTTAGAATTTCAGTTTTAAAAATGCTTTTAAATTACTTTGTAAATAGCATGCTGTAGTCTCAAATCCATAGTTAATCTTGAAGCTATTCTTGTAATAGGACATATAATGAAATCTTCCTTGAGTTTTGAAAACTGAAGAATGAGCTTTAAATGTTCAACACTTTACAGTGAAGTGTTGGTGAAATAAATAATCTTTGACATGTATTCTCACAATTCCTAATTCTTGTGCCTGTTCATTTCCAGCAGTCTGCTAGCCCTGCCTTGTATGTAGAAAAAAGCCAAAAGAATGTACTGTATGATACTGGAGAAACCAGTGTTTTCTCTAACACATGACTTACTGTGAAGTATGCAGCCACATCAGGGCTTCTTTGGGTATGAAGTGTTTTCCATGACAACAAAAATAAGCATATGGAATAATACATGCTGTGTAGCTCTGTTGTGAAACCGTTGCATGCAGTGACTGAGGTCTTAAGCAGCTATTTGACCAATTGACTTTGATGCTAGCCATATTTTTCACTGACTTGGGTATGACTAAAAGAGTTAACCTGCAATTAGACAGGAATGATTTCTCTTGGATTAACTTACTTTCAGCTTCCAGATGCTGATTTCCAAGTGCTTTTTCAACATCTGAGTATGTCAACACTTGTTCTTGTTCTTTTACAAAACATAGAAGGACTTTCATCTGTATGCTTTAGCAAGCCTACTACCCAGGCATTCAGACCTCTCTGCTTCTAGGCATGCAAAAAAGCTGGATTCCTACTGGGAAATGATTGGCAGTGTTTGCAGTAGGTGGTGTCCCATGGCTCATTTGAGTCCTAGGTAAGCTTGGTTCTTCAGAAGCACTGCACTACTCAGATGGCAGCATGTCTGGCTATGCACAGTAGTAAAACTCCCAGGATCTTTGGGAAGTTTTCTGGAAAAAAACAAAGGCACTGAAGCATATGGTTAATTAATGATCCATTTTAATGGAATTTTCTGACACGTGAGCACTTATCTCTATATTCCCTAAGTTACCTCACATCTGAGTCGAGTGCTGTCCATGTCTCTTACAACAGATCTTAATGGACCACTCAAGACCTGGGATAATTTTTTCCCAATAATTATGTATTTGGTGACCTTAAATGTGAGGTACATCTTTTAATAAAATCCTGCCTTTTTCTCCACGTTAACTATGAGTTTCTAAAATCAGGGTGGAACAAAAGCTAGAGTAGTTCTATTACTGGGATGGATTGAAGGACATTATAGGGGCCTTTTCTATAACAACTGTGACTTTTATTGCTAGCAGCATTTGAGAATTAATATTATGCTGGAGCAAGGTTTTTAGACAAAGGAAAACAATCTGCTACTTCCTCAATTGTTCATACAAAGAACAATTTTACCTAGCATGAAAATATATTTAAAGAGTCCTTCTCTTAGACTCCTTAGTAGCAACCTTAAATCTTAGATTGAAAGAATACTGCTGCTCTTGAGGGCAAATGGACATGGTAATCCACTAACAGATAGGACCCAACTCTAGGTCTTGTAAAGGCTAGCTTCTTTTCCGCCTTCTTGCTTGTCTTGTGATCTTGATGCTTCAGCCACTGGCTATTGTTTTTGTAAAACTCCTTTGCTCATTCAGACGACTTTGTTGTCACTTAGAGCAATATGTGTAGGATGTTGCATATGTTTCTGGAATCATTTGGAAAAGAATAGTTGAACATCCTGGCAGGAAGTTTCTGTCAAAGAAGAATATTAACTGTCAACACCAAGTTCAAAGTGGTTTTACAAAATCCAACTATCTAAAATGGTTCTGCAGCCTTGGAAAATGCTACTTATATTGTGGGAACCTGAAAAGAGGTTTGATTTGATGTCCTATATGGTTCTGGACAAATCTTAATTAGTGTATTTAGACCCTGAAAATTGCTGCAACTTGCATATGACAATATGTTTCTGAAATCCCTCAGGAGTAATATGGGTAGACTTTATCCAGATAAGAAGATACAGACTTTTGTCTTCATTCTGTACACATCCTGCTAGCTTCCTTATTGTAGAGGAGAAATACTGGGAGAGATAAAATGATTTCTGACTATGGGTAAGTTAACTGATTTTTGGAAGACCGTATCGTTGAATACTGCCTCATACAAATACCAGTTTTGCAGCAAAGTACATGACTGTGTGCTGCTATAAAGACCTTGATAATAACACACAGTTCATTATTATCATTGCTGTTTGGGATCACAAAGTGAAATTTCGTCTTTCACATTTGAGAAATGCAGTGAGTATTCTGTGAGAAGCTCGTGTTGAACAAGAAATATCCCTAACCAGAGTGTCACAATAGCTGCTAGCCTTCTTCAATGAAACTTGACAGTTACAGTGACCTACTTATATCCCCAGACACCTCAATGAAGGCCATTAGAAAAAGAAAAAAAGACAAGGATTCTGTTTTCAGATACCATTATGCTTATGAACTATTATGCTTGTATGGTAGAGGTTTAGGAAGCATGGTCAGAATCAAACTTCACACAGGGCTGTTTAAGTAGTGTAAAACTGATGCTTTAAACTTTAACTAGCAGATACAAAATTTTGCTCTAAATCTTCTTATATGTATGCTGTTGGTCTTTCTGAAGAGCCGTTCCCCTTCGCTTGCTTATAAACACTGAGATTTTTTGCAGTTAAGTATGGTATTAGTACTTCCTACTCACAGCATTGTATGTATTAGGTTAAGCAATTGTATATTCTGGTATGTGTTCTGTTTCTAAACACAAACCTGTTGGAGAGTGGGAAATGGCAGTTTCTGCTACATAGACTTTAATTTGATGCTTCAGTTAAGCATGCTTTCAAAGTAAACATGTGAGCACCTAATTGCTGCAGTTTGGGAAAACTGTACAGCTTTCTTTAAAACAGACTTTGCAATGCAGGCATTCTGTAAGTAGCTAATAAACCTCCTTGTTTCTGGCCACTGTTTATTACATGGTTGCAGAAACACTAGGGCTTGGCTTCTTACGTTTATTATCTATTCTGCTATTTTTGCAAAGGAGTGGTTGAGGGAGACTTTTCTAGTTCTTTCTTTGTAAATAGGTTTGAATGCATTGAACCTTACCAGGTCATTCAGGTACCAGGTACCATGGAAGAAAAATTGTTCATAAAAAAGGTCATTCTGAAATAACTAACTAGCCCTTAACAAGCACTAATTCTTGGTCTTTGAGACACTTCATAACTGTAGTAGTATGTATTTATTGCTTGAATATGTTTATTGAACTATTAATGTAGGCCTATAATTTAGGCAATTCCAATTCAATGCGAAATAGGTAAGAAAATTCCAGTTTTATCTGTCACACAGGCATTTGAGCTAACACTTAAGCACAAACTGCATGGTGTGCATTTGGTTACTCAGTTTGTCAAAATGTTGAGCAGTTTCCTGACATCTGATTTTTTTTTTTTTTCCATGATTACACTTCCAACAAGTAAAGTAACATTCATCTGAGTAAAGCCTTGATACCTACCTGCTACACTGAGGTTAGAACTACAGTCATTGTATGTGCCTCTCTAAAATACAAGCTGTATTTTGAAGCATGCTTTGCAAAGTGGATGATAATCTAGTTCCTGTACAACTAACATATAACGCTGTACAACTAACACATAATACTTCGTCTTTACCAGTCTCCACCAGCACAATCAAAGCAAGTGCATGAGCCGGCAGTGAAGAAATGTTTCTTTACATTGTTTGGATAGCAATACTGAAGGGTAGTACTGATGCAGCCATTGTGTTTTCAGCACAGTCATCTTCCCTCTGAGCTGCTTATCAGTGAGACAACCTAGTCCAGGCTTGGCCATTCCTCTCTAGCTCTTGGGGCCCATCTCCATGGTGCAGCACTTGGCACAGTCCCTTGGCTGACATTTACTGCGCAGACCTGTGTACCTATTCCCATGCTGTCCTCAGTAG
>JAVFHW010036687.1:393-25358 GCA_032159205.1 Eurystomus glaucurus suahelicus
CCCCCCCTTGAAAAAAGTTGACCAGAATTGCTGGAGCTGAATTTAAAGACACAAGCTGTTAAAACTGAGACTGAAACTAGCACCGGTAGACTGACTAGATTGGCTTAATTCCAGGCAAAGAAGAGAACGACTCTGAGACATCTTCTGCATTTACATACACTCACAACATATTCATATAGTGATAGGGACCTTTCTCTCTAATAAGACCCTTATTTCTACCCCTCAAACTCTTGGTTTCCCTATTCCTTTCCTGGGTGAATTCTTCAGTATTTGTTAAACTTTGAATGACATTTGAATTATTGTGTTATTAAGGCATAGACTCCTTAGGCTGTGATAACAGCATTGCGGTATTTGGATAAGACATAGATTGTAAAATATGAGGGTGCATTATAGAATAGATTTTGCTTAGTATAAATAAACATATATTTTCAGAAGGGGGGTGTGTCTGCTTCCTGCAGTTGGCTGTGGATTTGGGGAGAAGTGCCTTGCCTTTGATTCAATCTGGGGAGTGGTCTGAGGCCCTGGTGGGGGGGATCGAATCCCTTGTGGGGGGACCCGTGATCCCATGTGGGTGGATCACAACAGCTGTGTCCCCCCACGCGATGATGTTATCTAAGTACTGCAGGTGATCTGGAGCCCCACCTTTCTCCAGTGCAGTGTGGATTAGTCCATGGCAGATGGTGGAGCTGTGCTTCCACCCCTGGGGCAATCGATTCCAGGTGTACTGGATGCCCCTCCACGTGAACCCAAACTGTGGCCTGCACTCTGGTGCTATGGGAATGGAGAAGAACGCATTAGTGATATCAGTCGTGGCGTACCATTTGGCTGCCTTTGACTCCAGTTCGTATTGGAGCTCTAGCATGTCCGGCATGGCAACACTCATCGCTGGCATCATTTCATTCAGGCCACGGTAGTCCACTGCTAGTTTCCATTCACCATTAGACTTCCAGACTGGCCATATGGGGCTGTGGAAGGGTGAGTGAGTCTTGCTGATCACCTTCTGGTTCTCTAGCTGGCGAATCAGCTGCTGGATGGGAAGCAGAGAGTCTCGGTTGGTGTGGTATTGCCGCCGGTGCACCGTCTTGGTGGCAGTTGGCACCCACTGATCCTCAACCCTCAGTGACCCCACCACCGAAGGATCCTCTGAGAGACCAGGCAAAGTGGACAATTGCTCGGCTTCCTCCAAGGCAGATATAGCAAAGGCCCATTGGTACCCTTTCGGGTCCTTGAAATAGCCCCTCTTGAGATAGTCTGTTCCCAGAATGCATGGGGCGTCTGGGCCAGTCACAATGGGATGTTTATGCCAGTTCTTCCCCGTTAGACTTATCTCAGCTTCCAGCAGTGCCAGCTGTTGGGATCCCCCTGTCACCCCAGAGATGCAGATGGGTTTGCCCCCTCCATAGGTTGATGGCATCAGGGTGCACTGTGCGCCAGCGTCTACTAAAGCCTTGTATTCTTGTGGCTCTGACATGCCAGGCCATCGGATCCACACAGTCCAGTAAATCCGGTTATCCCTCTCCTCCACCTGGCCAGAGGCAGGGCCCCTCCAATCCTGATCACAGTCACTGACCTCATATAAGCCTGAATCAGAGGTCCCCTCAAGAGGGTCAGATGTCAGATCAGCTCTTTTCTTCTGCCTGGGAGATTTTCCACTGGAGACTGGGGCTACATTTCTCTTGGAGGACTCCCCTTTCACAATCATCTTTCTTTGCAACTCACACACCCGTGCAGCTAGAGTTGAAGTGGGCTTTCCATGCCACCTTTTCATGTCCTCTCCATGGTCACACAGGTAGAACCATAGGTTGCCCCGTGGTGTGTACCTTCCATGGCCTCTCTCTTGAACAGGGAAGCGTCTGCTCCTAATAGCTGAGACATGGGCTCGTACAGGTGCGGAGTGGGATATGCTCTCTTTGATCTGCTGGACCTCTCAAGCCAAGTCCTTGACAGTTAAAACATAGGCATTTAGAGAGGAGGAGAGGCTTCCTTCATACTGGCGGAGATGGCCAGCCACCTCATCCACCCTTTGTCCCTGTCTCTCTCTCCAGGACACTACTGCCAATGAATTGGCATGTGATGGTGGTGCACTTTGCAGGAATTTCCGCCACATAGGTGGCGTGCATTGAGCTTGGTCTGGATCCATGGGTGACTGCTCATCAGTCAGATCACCGTAAATCATGTCCAGTACAGCTAATTCCTTCAGGTGCTGAATACCGTTCTCCATGGTGGTCCACTTGCTTAGCTGACAAGTAATATCCTCCTTGAAGGGGTACCTTTCCCTTACACTCAACAGGAGTCGCCTCCAAAGGCTGAGGGTCTGTGCCTGCTTCCCAATTGCCTTGTCAATGCCTGCTTCCCTAAACAAGGATCCCAATTGCTTGGCCTCTTTCCCTTTTAGCTCCAAAACACCAGTCCCACTATCCCAGCATGGGAGCAGCCAAGTGATAAGCCACTCACCTGGGAGACGGCCATAGTCCTTCCGTACATCTCGCAGTTCACTCAAAGACAGGGATTGGGTGACCACCTCTGGCTATTCCTCCTGTTCTCGTGATGACCCTTGTTTGTCCTCATCCCTCACTACACGAACCGATTTCTTGGTATATTTCTTTTCCTGTACAGGGGCAACTAATACCGGCACAGGTTGTTTCTCTGGCTCAGCTGCACTATCAGTCAGTTTGTTATCAGGTTCAGAGACCTCTTCTTCCTCTTGAGGGCACTTGATAGTGCTTAGCAGGATACGGTAGGCATGGGTGAGTCCCCAAGACATTGCAGTAATTTGTGTCTCTTGAGAGTTGCCAGGTTGACAGCACACCTTCTCTAAGTGCTTTACTAGCTTATCAGGATTCTGTACTTGCTCAGGAGTGAAATTCCAAAACATTGAGGGTGACCACTGCCCCAAGAACTTGCCCATGCTCTCTCACATACCCTGCCACTCATAACTATCCAGCCTTGGGACAGGTCTCGCTGTGATAACATTAGATAAGAACTGTATCACCTTAAATAGCACATGGAAGACATTTCGCAAACAGCAGTAAGAGCATGCTGGCCTGGACATTCCACAGATAGGTAAACTCCTCAAAAGCTGAGAAGGTCTTCTCCCTTGTATCACCTGTAAATGGGGTGAGACCACTAATAAAGGCCCAAGCCACATGCAGGAACCAGTTTGCCCCCCCCCATCAGCAACACAATCACATCATAATCCGTCAGCATCCAGTAGAGCACAATGAGCCCCTTCACACATTTCTCACATGTAATAAACATCGTTATAGGGAACACAGAGTGGATGTAGGGATTAATACAGGACCACCAGGCAAACAGGCTGGCCAGGATCGTGAACATGCTCTGATTTCAAACAGAAGATATATATACAGAGAATCACGTCTAACAAGGGTTATTTTAACACGCTTTGAACAGATTCTGTCCTTATCTCAACTCTCAGATGCTCTGGGATGGGCACCAAAAGATGCGTTGGTTTAGTAAAAGCTGCGGCTGCGGTGTGGCCAGAGCTGCGTGGCCACACCGCTCCCTGCCACCTCCCCTCTGCTGTGGGTCACAGATAGAGAAAGAAAGAAAAAAAAAAGTTTTTAAGTGCCTTTTTGAGTTGAGATACGGAAGGTTTAATATATATATGAAAACAACATGTAATAAGCGCTTGCAGTTAACAAGAACAATATTAACAGTGAGAAAAGAGCAATACAAAAAAAGAATATATATCCGACAAAAAGGGACTGATCGAGCCTCAGCAAAGCAGCCCAAACACAAACTGGCCCCCCACCGGCACTGGCCCCAGGGCATGATGTCAACATGGTATAGAATAACCTGGCTCCACACAAAATTAACCCTGTCCTGGTCAAACCAGGACAATGTGAAATGTAGAAAAATTGTAAATATTCCTCTATTAATACATCTAGACTATTCTGTTTTGTTAAATGGAAAACTTTCCTAAATCTAATCATATCTGGAAAAAAAAAGGCTAGCTTTTGTGACTGCTTTCTCCTGTAATGAAATAATTCAGCACATGAATTACCACCTGAATGACTCATAGAAATGATAGATTGTTTCATAGTTTTGCACATTTTCATAAATTATTCAGACAAAATGAGTTGATGAGCTGTAATGATACAATAGGATAAATGTGATTAGGAAAGCAGCATTTTATTTCATTAAAAATACAGAGTTTATCCTGAGCTTGAGATACCCTCCTTTATTTCTCAGACATTAACTGTATATTTGCTGAAGATAGATATGTTCAGAAAAGTTGGAAATGTTCATGATGAAGGTCTGCTTATGAAATCTTTAAAGTATAAGCATCCTTTTACTTGAAACAAAGAGACAAATGGTTGGGATTTTTTTTTTTTTTTTGTCTTGGGGAAATGCTGAGGTGTTGGTAAGAACATATAAAGAACATATACTAAGAACATATAAAATTCTTTGGATGAAAAAGAATTTTTAACATTGTATTTACATTGACTTAAATCTGCATTGAGGAATTAATGCAATCTTTCTGTCTAGAATAGAATCAGGAAGACTTCTCTGCAGCTGAGGTTAAGCAAAGGTTGTGATATTACAAAATAGAACTAAATGGAAGACTGATATTGAGAAACTGGAACCTTGTTAGCTATACAAATAATGAATCAATCTCTGAGACAAATGGTCCCTAAAGGTGAGATAGCTGGTGTTTGAATACAAATGGCCGTATTATTATTAACACATCCATTCATGAAAACAGGCTTGTAATACATATTTGAAACAGCTCTCAGAAGTCTATGTAGATAAAACGTATAGGGAGACGGAGATGTAGTTCTTTGGCTGTTGCTACTTTAATTAAATAATGACATAAGTATATTTCTCCATGAGAAACTCACATTAAAAGAATATTGTTAAGGTTGTAAAGTTAAATGCTGAAAAACTAGGAAAAGTATAAAAATAGTATCACTCTGTAGCACATTTGAACAACGGAGCTGCTTCTTGTTGTGTTTGATGCTGCTGTCTGATCCCAGATTTGTTCTATGCAAATGGTGAGTGATATCACTCAGTGGCCAGCTATTCAACTTTTTATCTATATGTGTTATACAAAACTGTGATTTACTTGCTACATGTTCTCCAAATTCTTCTTTGAAGACACAGCTTTTACTTCCCTCATTTCTGCTGTGCTTATTACTGTGGTACCTGAAGACTTCACAAATACATTTGTGAACCTAAGCTGCTATTTCTTCTGAAGGATATTTCCATTGATATAAGGTGAGGAAAGGCATATTTGTCATGTTCAGTATTATCCAGCACCCCAGATATTTAAAGCACAGTTCCCAGTGACTTCACTTGCGGTTCTGAGAGTTTGAGGAAGGATAGATTTGTTTGTGCTACTTTTCCTTGATTCCACTGGACGGTAATCACAGAAAAAAAAAGCACATGTGTCTCCGGACTACTTTTTTTTTGTTTTTCTCAGTCTCAGTGTTTATTTTCCCAAGAATTTTCTCCGATCTGTCCACTCTACCTGATTCCTTCCCAGACTGTTTCCAAAGCTGATTAATGAGTTTGAGTTTGGCCTTTGAGGCCTTTTCATTTCTTGTCCAAATCCGTTTCTCATCATCAGCTTATGAGGCATCTCTCCTGAGTCGTGAGGGTCTCACTTTCAGTTCACATGCCTTGCATGATCTATAGCAGCTTGTATGTGAATCCGTACAGTAA
Organism: Eurystomus glaucurus suahelicus; assembly: GCA_032159205.1. Classification (NCBI taxonomy): domain Eukaryota; kingdom Metazoa; phylum Chordata; class Aves; order Coraciiformes; family Coraciidae; genus Eurystomus; species Eurystomus glaucurus. The sequence goes on from JAVFHW010036687.1 coordinate 6,079, forward strand.
GTATGTGTTTTCAAAATAGTAAGATAAGATAATTGTCTTAAGTGGAAAACACCTAAAACATTTTACTTCTCACATTTGACTTCAAGTTAGTATTTGTAACTATTTTTGTTGTTGTTGGCAGTGCCACGAAATTGTATTCCACAAAAAAAAAAAAAAGAAATCTGGGATTCGATCATGTCTTCTGTGCCTGCTCTTCTCAGGCTCTGCCTTGTTGATTTATTTGCACGATAAAATTAAAGAATGAGCCCTTGGGCACAGGGAAACATGTAAGCATAGAGTTGGACACACCTCACCAGTGCCACAGCAGTTACCTATCTCACCCACAGCTCACAGATAAGCGTTGCTGATTACCAGGGGACACCTAACATCCCTCTCAGGTTCTTTATTTCAGCCATGTGAAAATGTGCCCCTCTAAAGAAAAGAATACAAAGTTCACCATGTAAGAGAGGAAATAGAGGGACCATGAAGATGTAGGGTGGGGTTGCATCTCTTCTGAATGAGCTAGTCCTATCCTCTTAGCTCTTGCATGGGGCAGAATTACCTCCATCTTTTGCTGCATCCTTTAAAATAATCTACCAGTCCTTTGCTCAAATTTGTGCAAAGCTTTCATGAACAGTTAAGTTTAGCCATGATAAAAGTAGAGCTTTTGAAAAGGCTTCCCAAGAGGAGTAATATGATGTGTTATCAGTGTTTTATGATCGACATTAGTGTCTGGCTGTGACAGGAGGAGACTGAATTCAGTAACTGCAAATTCCATTCAAGTCTGTGCTCTTCTGTCCAGCATGCTTTGCGAATGTTTCCTAGATGAAGCACTTAAAAGAGGGGCTGGCAGCACCATCTTTCTCTGTCTGAATTGACAAAACTGACAAAACGGAACACAGGGAAGAGTTAAAATGAGCTGCGTATGGCATGTAGTTGTTTCTAGTGATAAGCGGTTGCTAACTAGAAGTTTTTGTGTTTTTTTTTTTTTTTCAAATTTTCAGCTTTAATATTTGTCCTAGGTCTGTCTAGGATGAAGTTATGAAGTTAGCTTTCCTCATGGCAGCTCTTATGATGCTATGCCTTTCATTTGTAGCAAAACCAGTGCTGATATCATGCCAATGTTTTGACTACTACTGAACAACGTTTGGTGTCAAGGTTGGTTCTTTTTTCACTGCCCAGCCCAAATAGGAATAGGCGGAGTGTGAGCAAGAGGTTGGGAGGGGACACAGTCAGGACAGGAGGACATTCCATATCGTATGGCATCACGCTCAAGCAATAGAAGGTCAGGAAAAATGAGAGGTAAGTGTTGGTGGTTATTGGTGGTTAAGGCATTTGTCTTCCCAGGCAGCTGTTTTGTGTTCTGAGGCCCTACCATCCTGGAAGCAGGGCCCACCAGTGGGAAGTAGTGGATTATTTCTTCTTTTTCTCCCTGCTTGCATATGTGGCTTTTATCTTCCTCATCAAACTATAGTTATTTTGACCCATGGATCTCTTTGCTTTCCTTCTATTCTTCCCCTCAACTCCTGGGAGAGTGGAGTGAGCAAAAAAGAAGGGTATGAGTTTGGTTGATGCCTGGAGTCGGTCCACCACGATGTTTAAAATAGAACTTCAGCAAAATTTAGCCATCATAATTATCTTTAGTCTTGTTTTGGAGAAGAAGTCTTTAATTATGGTGTCAACTTCTCACTTTTCTGCAGTTCATTAGAAGATATAATCAGTGTAGGTTAAGTCTCTGGTTTCCATTCAAACATAGATCTGTAAATTGATATTATATATATGAATAATTTAACTAATATATGGCCTCCTGTGGAAGCTATAGCAATACTTGAAGCAAATATTTTTTTGAGTTTCACATTGCCTGAACTGAATCTTCTCATGGCCACAAGCAGAATGCCAATTCTTCCCACTTCTTGTCAGATGAAGAGAGTAAAAGTGAGAACACAAGTGAAAGCTTGTGTGATGGCAAAAATATAAAATTGCAACAAGTGATAGGGAGGAAATATGTCACTGGAGGGAAAAATAATTTATACACACAGGTATAAATACAGCGACAGGTGATATGGGTATGTGAGCATGTACATTTTAACAAAGGCTCCTTTTTTACAGACTGTGTAAGCAATGTTCTCAATTTTCTTGACCTAGATATTCTGAGCTTTCATTTAATACTTCATATATGCTTTATCAGAAGATTTGTACACTAGTGTGAATTTTCATCTTTTTATTAATGAACATAACTTTTTTTTTTTTCCCTCAGGAAACATTACAAACCCTCACAATATGTTTGTTAGTAATTATGTAAGTGTAGGTTGCTCAGGTTCTATATGATACATGCAGTAGTCATAAATTGTGGCTGGCATTATGCAGTCTGCAGGCATAGCTGAACAGAAAGTTACACCATCACTCTACACATTAGGACTACGAGGAAAAACTTTTGCTTGCAAGTTGTGCAGTGCTTACTAGACCTACTCATAATAGATAGGTTTTTCATACACAGGGTGGCATAGATTTGTTCTTGGGCATTTTGCTCTAGTTTGATGTGAGAGTGAGGAGACCTGCAAGGGTAATAGTTATTCTATGCTGGGTTTTTGTTTGGGGTTTTTGGTTGTTGCGTTGTTTTTTTTTTTCCTTCTCCACTTCCCTTTTGTTTTCCTTGGAGTAGAAGCAGGGAATTAACCTTTTCACTGCTTACTAGTGTAGCTGACATATGGCTGGAGCATGCTAATGAATATGAATTATCTTACATGTTTCTAACTCTCACAAACCCATGGATCTGCTACCACAAACAAGTAATACTCATCAGACTCCAACATTTGTTTTGTGTGTGTATAGTAGGGTTATGTATCTTAGAGAAATTCACCTTGCATTTTATATATCTTTTTATTCATTTGTTTTCATAGGATGGAGGGAAAAACTTATCATTAGTGTTCAAATTCTTGATTGCTGCATGCATTGTATTCTATAGTTTACATTTTAGTATTCTAACTGATATCAACATGTATAACCTTATCAGCAAATCCTACTGTAGTTATTAAATTCTATATGAAAAATATTTTTGTCTTGCCTTATTTGTAGTGTAAAACTAGTTGTGAAAAAAAACCAGAAACCAGGTTCCAGTATGTGTTTCTTTCTCTATAAAAACAGCTTCACATACATAAACTAATTTACTTTAAATGTCTTGTTTATACAACTATGTATTTGAAAGAAGTGTAAACTGACAAAATTTGTATAGCGTGTAATTAAGAGTCAACTATAGGAAGATTATGTTAGCTAAATATTAAGTTTCTACATGCAGTCTATCATTAAATAAATCTAAACCAAAAACATCTTCAAAAACTTTGACACCCATCCCTACACATATTCTAAAATGTTAGAATCATAGAACTATTAAGATTGGAAAAGACCTCTAAGATCATCAAGTCCAGCTGTCAAGCCTACACTACCATGACCACTAAACCATGTCCCAAAGTGCCATGTCTACATGTTTTTTTAACACCTCCAGAGATGGTGACTTCACCACTTCCCTGGGCAGCCTGTTCCAGTACTTAGCCACTCTTTCGGTAAATAAATTTTTCCTAATATTCAATCTAAACCTCCCCTACTGCAACTTAAACCCATTTCCTCATAAATGTTCTAGCAATTTATGCTCCAAGTGCAGTTGAAAACAGCCCAGTCATATACTTACATTGGCAAATTACAGTAACATAAAGCCATAGGTTGATTAACTTTGCATAGTCTGAAATGGTTCTTTTTTCAAAGTATGACTCAGATTTCAAGTTTAGTAACTTATTACAAGTTTGTATCTGGCTGAGGTCACAGGTCAGCTCTAAAAGGTATTAGGCTAAAGTGGTCATAGAAAGCTAGGTTTGCCTTTTCCCTGACACATGGAAAATGTCCCCAGGATGACCTCAGAATCAACAATTCTAATTGTTGCCAAGCTTAACATAGTCAGGTTGCTGTGACTATCAAAAATGCAGAAAATCTGGCATATTTGTTAAAAAATGAAGGCTGTTGGATGGAGAATAAGCATAAATGAGACTTAATTTATTTGCATAATAGCTGTGAATGAGGAATGCCTTAAGAGTGGACCAGGGTCCAAATGGATTATGCAAATTATTAGTATTTTCTATTTGTTAGTTATGTAAAATACATAATACATGTCAAATGTACAACAAGATGACTTCTATTTTTGATCTGTGCAATCTTATGTTGTCATTTCTAGTATCTTTGTCTTATTCCAGTGCTCCTTAGCAGCAGTGGGTGTATTCCAGGATAAAATGGTGGGTGATATACTTGAATTCATTGGGTATGGCTTGTGAATGCAGGTAAGATCTCGCTACAGAATTAAATTAGTAGAAGTTCTTCACCTTTTTTTATATTGGAAAACTTTTGATCTTGTTTTTTATTTCTGGAATAATTCTGTTCACATTCTTTGTACTATTCTGAAGAACCTTGCAGCTAGAATCATAGAATCATTTTGGTTGGAAGAGACCTTTAGGATCAAGTGCAACCGTTAATCCAGCACTGCCAGATCACCAAGAAACCATTTACCTAAGCAAACATCTACATATCTTTTAAATACCACCAGGGATGGTGACTCAACTACTTCCCTGGACAGCTTGTTCCAGTGCTTGACAACCCTTTTTTGCGAAGTATTTTTTCCTAATATCCAGTCTAAACCTCCCTTGACACAACTTGAGGCCGTTTCCATCTGTTCTATCACTTGTTAATTAGGAGAACAGACTGACCCTCACCTTGCTACACTCTCCTTTCGGGTAGTTGTAAAGAGCAATAAGGTCTCCCCTAAGTCTCCTTTTGTCCAGAAGTTCATACAGTTTTAAAGACAACCATTGTGATTGGACAAAGCTGCTAATACCTATTTGGTCCTGAATAAGGAATTGCAAGTTGCAGCCCAGAATCAAATAGTCTATGCAATTTTTTAAAATTGTAAACTACACCATACAAAATGTTCTGCATTTGTCAAATTGTTTGAGCTATTCTTATACAATCATAGAATCACAGAATGTTCAGGGGTTGGAAGGGACCTCTGGAGATCATCAAGTCCAACCCCCCTGCCAAGCAGGACCATAGAATCCAGGGCAGGTTACACAGGAACGCATCCAGATGGGTCTTGAAAGTCTCCAGAGAAGGAGACTCCACAACCTCTCTGGGGAGCCCGTTCCAGTGCTCTGCAACCTTCACAGGAAAGAAGTTCCTCCTCATGTTGTGGTGGAACTTCCTGTGCTCTAGCTTGCATCCATTACCCCTTGTGCTATTGCAGGGCACAAGTGAAAAGAGGTTGCCCCTTTCATCTTGACACCCAGCCCTCATATATTTATACACATTAATTAGATCCCCTCTCAGTCTTCTCTTCTCCAGACTAAAAAGCCCCAGGTCTCTCAACCTTTCTTCATAAGGCAGGTGTTCCAGTCACTTATATCATCCTTGTAGCCCTCTGCTGGACTCTCTCAAGTAGATCTCTGTCCCTCTTGAACTGGGGAGCCCAGAACTGAATAGAGTACTCCAGGTGAGGTCTCAATAGGGCAGAGTAGAGGGGGAGGACCTCCCTCAATCTGTCTTTACAGTCTTTACTCTATTTATACTCCCAGTTTAAGGAAAAAAAAAAAAAAAGAAAACAAAAGCCAAAACAACAAAACCAAAATTTTAAAGATAATTTTTTTAATCTAGTCTTGCACTGTCTTACACTATAGTCACTGTAGTTACTAATAAAATAATTGAACAGAAATACTTTCCATTCACTGCTGCAGACACTTTATTAATCCTTCCTTGTTGATATTGAAATTTTAATTACAGTTGCATAGACAACTGTTACTCAGCTTTGTATCCTTCTCTAGAATGTACTTTTTTGACTTCCAGAAAATCATGTGAGACCATAAAAACCCTTATTAATGACAGAATATATTATATCAGATACTTCTCCTAAAAGGCTTGATAGAGAAAAATATTAGGTACTTTCCTATGATTTGTTCTTTACTAGTCCATGCTTGTTGCCAGTCATATTCCCATTATCTTCCAGACAGTTGTTCCAGAGTTTTTAAGAAATAAAATTATGGTGAGTGGTGTATAATGCATGATCCACTTCAGCATTTGTCAAGTTGTACAGCAGGGCCAGCCACCAGACGTATGACAGACGCTGTCTATTAACTCCTCTTCCTTCCCAAAGGGGAAGAGTAATGGAACAAGAGAGAGACATGGATTAGAAAAAAACCCCTAAAACAGCTTTAATGAAAATAATAATAATAAAATTGGATATATATAAATATATACAAACCCAATATTAAACCCAACCACCCTGATGGCAATTACATCATCATCACCACTTATGTTGTGGAGCAGGCACTGAGGAAGTCCCAGACTGGACTCAATGGCAGACGGGAATAGAATTCAGGAGGTGGATTCTGGAACAGGATTCAGAAATACATGGATCAGGATCAAAGACAGAATGAATAGAGTGCTCCAGCCATTGAAAAACAGAGCTTGATCCTTGTGATCCCTCAGCTTTATACTGAGTGTAATGTATATGGGGTGGAATACCTCATTGGTCAGTTTCAGTATAAACAAGAGCCTTTCTTGGTAGTAAGTGCAAACATCAAATGTTATCACTGGCAGAAGCAAACACTGTTTGAGAAAATATGCTGCTAACTTCAGAAAGTGCAGTTAGCTAGAAGAGACCTAGCCAAAAAGCAAAATCACTGAACAGAACTAGTTCTGTTTGAACTTAAACCAGAACATCATTTTTTCAAGATACGAAATATTCTTTACCTTATAAGTTAAGTATGTTTAGATAGAACTTCCTTCCTTGTTTTACTAATGTAAACGTTTACGTAGTACGTTTAACTAACATTATATCCCACAGATGCCTTGGGCCACTTAAATTAGGTGAGTGAATGCACTTTTTCCCCTTATCTTCCTCTACCTTATTACTCTTTAATTCCTTTTCCCACCTCCCAGATTCTTAGTGAACCTCCAAGAGATCTCAAAGGTAATCAGAAGTTGACTCAGGCAATATTTCACATGATTTGGGGTGAATTTCATCAGACACAGGTACGTGAATAACTACAAAACTCTTTCTGTGTCTCTTTTCCTTCTCACTGCCTTCTGTTATTGGTAATTAATTGTCTGATTAGTGTTAACCTTTCCAAGGAAAACTGAAACAGAAGGGCATTAAACATGTCAGACTTCTCAACATCATTTGCCATTAGCTTCTGGTTCCTATAGAGGCATGGAGCTACTTTGCTTAGGTATCCTCCTAATCTAATTTTAGAATGGTTTGTTGGTGCCCTTTATGTTTCCTGCTAGTTGTACCTCATTCTGAGGCTTGACCTTTCTAATTTTGGGCCCATGTGCTTCTGATTTCCTTTCTGCTTTTTCTTAAACACTTGCCTTTTTCACTACTGTCCTGGTGCTTCCTTCCTGAGTTTCAGGACACTGAACAGTTTTAAGAGTTTTTCTACACTTTCTGTCTTCTTTTACCTTCGGAAAATCTGCATTTTAATGCTGAGCATTTAAGACTTTTTTCTTTCAAAGACCTGCAACCTCTTTTAAGGAGTTAGTGTCCTTTGTTTTCTTGGAATCACTTCTCCTGAGATTCTTCCCCTGTTTTAAAGTATATTTTTAATGCATTAATCTAGTCTCACTTCTTGCTTTTGAGTTAATAACTGCAGAGAAGAATCACAGCTGAAGAAAGTTTTCCCTCAATTTTTTCTTAATCTTTCTTTTCTCCAGAGAACACGTACAAAAATCTTGCTGACCTATCCACATCTATGTTTCCCAACAGATGTGCAAGTAAGACTCATTTTTATCACCCATCACTATGCTTTGGTTGTTTTCCATAGTGATCAGGCTCTTATTTTTAATAAGAATTAATAATTAGCTTTTCCTCATTTGGTGGTCTGAAGCAGACGTCATTCTAAGATGCCCTTATTCCTCCATTCTGTCATCACATAGAGACTCTTTACATTTACTGTTTACTGCAGTTTGGACTTAGGACTACTCTGCCTGTTCCCACAGAACATTTAGTTGTCCATCCCCCACTTGCATACCCCTGAAGAGACCACCGTTAAGTAAAGGCAGTTGAAAGTCATTATGCACTTGATGGCCATACCCTTAGATATGAAAAATATTCAGGTTCTTATCCTTTTTCATTTGTGTTCAATTTATCTTATAATGATACTGCATCTCAGGCAATGGGAATAGATGTAAATCATCTACCCAGGGGATGGTGACTACAGCTCAATGAGTGTTATTGTAATTTCTTTGACCTAAATTACTGTCCTTCACTTCTCTGATTGCCTTCAAGTGTTAAAATGCTTCATTCAGATGCCCGTAACAATATGGCTATTTTCTTCATATCACTTTATTGAACTTTCTTATCTTTCTTGCTTTTCCTTCAAGTAATAATTCCTTTTGAAAGAAAAGTATAATTCTGAATTAAATATCAGAAGTTTAAGATCTCTGAGAACACATCAGTGAAACATCTGAAAACACCAAGCCGTTTGTTTGGGTTATACGAAGAACAGTAATCAGTCACAGCACAAGAACAGGTTATAGTGGGTGCAGTCTCATAACTACGATAAACTTAACTGAACTTTCTCACAAACAAAAATGAAGCAAAACTCCACAGCTCAGGACTCAACATTATACAAATCCTTTCCTTTCCCTTCCCTTCCTTTTTTTTTTTTTTCATCTCAGAAACATTCTTGGGATGAAATTTACTTATGTTCTATTGGGTTTGAACATATGTAGAAGGTTAGTCTTCATTTCTTATTAGGCCCCACATAAGCCTTTAGGACTCTGATTTAGGAACTGTTTTGCCAATTGCCTGCATCAGCTGAAAGGACACATACACCAGCACAACGCAAAGACTTATTTTGCTATCTATTTCCAGAGGATACAGAAATGAAAGAATATGGTTAACAGCAGGAGGAATTAGCAGAGTAATAAATCTGATCATAGACATGCAGAAGTTACTAATGTTATCATGAGGAAGATACATAGTCAACTATCCTATTAATATGTTACCCTCATCCAGATCTGCAGTTGTGGGGGAGTGCCAGTTGCAGCGAGGATTCGGGGAACATTTTTGGCAACAGGGCAGTCCTGTGCAGTATGTCCACTTGTAGGTTGGTTTCCAACTTCACTGCGGGTGGGCCCAGCTTTCATACTATAGAATAAACAACTTGAGTTGCATAACCAACCTTAAAAATAACTTTGAAAGCAGGACACGTGGTATTTTTCCTCCTTATTGTATTCCATCCAAGGTCAGCCAAGCCTTGGAAGGAACCCAAAAGGGGGTATCTCTTCAGCTATTTTAGTCTTTCTCACACATTTCTCAGGATAGCTGGGTGTCTGTTCTCATGGTCTTACAGCATGCCTCCAAACAGAGGAAAATTCCCTGCTGGTTTCTATTACAAAATATGCTGTTTGCTTGTGAAGAATGTCCATAGATCAACTTTAATTTGGGGCCTATAGCTCAGGCCCCAGCACTTCAGGAACTTAATTGCCCTTTGCAGTAGAAAATCGCCTAAATATGCCCTTATTTAAGAGGTCAGATTGTCACAGCTGGATATTTTGCTCTGCTATTTTTCATTGGCATCCATAAAATATGGACATGTTGGCTACTGGAAACTGACAATGGACAGTGGATGGTCACATTATCAATGAAAGAGCATGACCACACCCAGACCGCTTACACACCATTATTGTTTTCTTGGTTTGAAAGAAGTGGGCAACTATCAACCTGGGGAAACTTAATTGTTTCCTCTACAGTCATGATAAGGCAGAACCATAATTCAGAAAAGAACTATAATTTAGAAATTATATGAGCCATGATTTAGGAACATTCTAGCTATGAAAGGATTTGCATTTTGTAATAGAATCTCAAGATAAAAATGTGAAGTCCTCTTTAAGTAAAAAACAACATCCTTTTTCTTTTTGTTTTATTAAAAACATGTTTTCAGTTTAGAAAAAACATCCACTATCTGAAAGCATAACCTCATATGCTTTTTTATATCTCATCACATTTTATTAGTTTCTTTGAACACTGCAATGAGAATCAACACAAATTTAACAAAGAATCTTATAGAAGAAAAAAAAAAATGTACTGCAGTCTTATTAGCTAATATATTTAATTGAACTCATAACAGACATTCCAAATTACTTCTGAAAACTGAAAACACAAGCAAGTGTCACTTGCTTATAAAAATGTGTTATGTTATACACTCCAACCACTTTAAACACTGCAGGAGACATTCATGTCTTGCAATCATTACAATGATACTGAAATTCTAAGAAGGCTATTAGGGAGAGAAACTGCTGGGTCCATCATAAAATGAAATTCTGACATCATTATAGCTTTTTGCCAGTGGAAGAAAGAGTGTACCAAAACAGAAAGAGTTTTTCAGTTCCTGTGTAACTGGAAAAGCAAAACACATTGTTTTGCAATAACTTTCTATTTCTCCAGATGAATGAGCACGTTCCTTCATGCTGGAAAATTGAGGAAGTTTTGGGTTCTACAACATCATCTGAATAGCAAATACAGAAAAGCTGAATTTACTATTGTGTATCTGTTACAAACATCTATAAACTATATTCAGAACATCAGACTCCATTGTTAATTTTAATCATAAAACCATTTAACTTCTGTATGATTAATGGCACAGAAACGGATAACTGGATAAATTAGTGATTTAGAGGGGGAGATTTCATATCTATTGCTAAAGTATTTTGCACTTTTTAATTTTTCCTCATCAGTGAGTAAATCTCTTCAATGGTTCAGAAAGGATAAGAAAATGTTGTATGATCCTTATATATCATGTACAAATTTACAGGTAATTGTATCAGAGTATGTTGGATCAAATGATTTGCACATGTAGTCAAACATCTTGAATGAATTAAACTTTTTCAGTTGCTCATGGTTGGCTTCAACCTTTTGGCTTATTAGCCCTCACCCATTTGTTTTTCCAAATCTACCCAATGTAAATTTTTTTTGTCATTGATAAATCTGCAGACACATAATCTTCTGAATCCTACTGAGCTCCTTGCCTAAGTAATATATTGGGAGTGGTACACAAATAAAATACTGCATCCTTAACTACTTCAACCATACTGGTATACTTTCCCAACTTGTAAGGTTTTACCTATGTCACATAAAGCAATAATTTGGATATTTGCAGAAAGTCAAAAAAAAAAAAAAAAAAAAGAATGAGAGAATCACAGAATCACAGAATTGCTGTGGTTGGAAAGGACCTTCAAGATCATCAAGTCCAACCATTATCTATCTCTACCAGATCACTTCTACACCATATCCCTGAGCACCTCATCTAGATGGCTTTTGAACACATCCAGGGTTGTGGACTCAACCACCTCCCTGGGCAGCCTATTCCAGCCCTTGACAACCCTTTTGGTGTAGAAGTTCTTCCTAATGTTTAACCTAAACCTCCCCTGAAGCAACTTAAAACCATTCCCTCTTGTCCTGTCAGCTGTGGCATGTAAGAAGAGGTTAGCACCTGCCTCCCTACAACCTCCTTTCAGGTAGCTGTAAAGAGCAATAAGGTCACCCCTCAGCCTCCTCTTCCTCAGATGAAACAACCCCAACTCCCTCAGCCGTTCCTCATAATGCCTATCCTCAAGAACCTTTACCAGCTTGGTTGTCCTTCTCTGCACCCTCTCCAGAACCTCAATGTCCCTCTTGTAATGTGGTGCCCAAAACTGAACAACATACTCAAGATGTGGCCTCACCAGTGCCGAGTACAGTGGCACAATTTCTTCTCTAGTGATTGTCACTAGTCCTGCTGACCACACTATTCCTAATACAAGCCAGGATGCCATTGGCCTTTCTGGCCACCTGGGCACACTGCTGGCTCATATTCAGCTGGCTGTCAATCAACACCCCCAGGTGCCTTTCTGACGAGCAGTGTTCCAGCCACTCCTCCCCAGGTCTATATCTTTGCATGGGGTTGCTGTGGCCCAAGTGCAGGACTTGACACTTACCCTTGTTAAAACTCCTATAACTGACCACGGCCCATCGGTTCAGCCTGTCCAAGTCCCTCTGAAGGACTTCCCTACCCTCAGGCAGATCAACACACTCACCTAACCTGATGTAATCTGCAAACTTACTGAGGATGTTTTCAATCTCCTCATCAAGATAATTGATAAAGATGTTAAAGAGAAGAGGCCCCAGCACCGATCCCAGAGGGACACCACTCATGACCAGTAACCAACTGGATTTAACACCATTCACCACCACTCTCTGGGCCCGGCCATCCAGGCAGTGCACAATCCAGCTTTGTGTACGCCCATCTAGGCCTAAGGCAACCAGTTTTTTTAATGAGAATAATGTGAAGAACGGTATCAAAGTCCAGACTTACTGAAGTCCAGATACACAACATCCACTGCCTTTCCCTCATCCACCATGCAGGTCACCTTATCATAAAAGGAGATGAGGTTAGTTAAGCAGGACCTGCCCTTCATGAACCCATGTTGACTAGGTCTGATGGCCTGGTTGCTCTGTAAATGTTGTGTTAAGGCGCTGAAGATGATCTGCTCCATGACCTTCCCTGGCACTGAGGTCAGATTGATGGGTCTGTAGCTCCCCAGATCCTCTCTCCTGCCCTTCTTGTATACAGGCGTCACATTGGCTAATTTCCAGTCCATTGGGACCTCCCCAGTTAGCCAGGACTTCTGGTAGATCATGAGAAGTGGCTTAGTAAGTTCATCAGCCAACTTCTTCAGCACCCTTGGGTGTAACTCATATGGCCCCATAGATTTGTGTATGTCAAGGTGGTGCAGCAGATCACTAACCATATCCTCTTGGATTATGGAGGCCACCTCCTGCTCTCCACCCCTGCCTTCCAGCTCAAGGTTTTGGCTACCCATCAAGCAGCTAGTCCTGCTATTAAAGACTGAGGCAAAGAAGGCATTGAGTACCTCAGCCTTATCCTTGTCCTCAGGTCACTGTTTTTCCCCTTGCATCCAGTAGAGGATGAAGATTCTCCCTAATCTTCCTTTTCTTGTTAATGTATTTATAGAAGCATTTTTTGTTGTCCTTCACAGTAGTAACCAGGTTGAGCTCAAGTTGTGCTTTGGCCTTTCTAATTTTCTCCCTGCATATCCTCACTGCATCTTTGTAGTCCCCCGAGTGGTCTGGCCCCTTTTCCAAAGGCTATAGACTCTCCTTTTGTTCCTAACTTCCAGCCAAAGCTCTCTATTCATCCAGACCGCCTTCTTCTCCACCTGCCCCTCTTTTGGGATGTGGGGATGGCGAAAATAAAAAATATACACTGACTTTTTTCTCTTTGAACAAAAAGAGGCAGATTGGGTCAGATACGGTCAGGTATTTGTGTTCACACATGTATACAACTCCACATTCAATCTTCCAGCTGATATTTAAGATTTTTAAAAAGTAATAGGATATGCCTACTGCTCTGAAGACCCAAAAAAGATTTAAAATTAACATGGAACCATATATAAATAAATTACAACCTTGCCATTAACATCAATAGTGACTTATTAGGCTTTATAGATAAGATCTTAGTAAAGATTAAGAGCTTTACCAGTATAAATGTACAACAGTTGGACATCCAGAAGTCTATGGGGCCGGGTGGGATCCACCCAAGAGTGCTGAGGGAGCTGGCAGAGGAACTTACCAAGCCTCTCTCCATCATTTATCAGCAATCCTGGTCAACTGGGGAGGTCCTGGATGACTGGAGACTTGCCAATGTAACACCTATCTACAAGAAGGGCAGGAAGGAGGTTCCGGGGAACTACAGGCCTGTCAGCCTAACCTTTGTACTGGGGAAGATTATGGAGGAGTTCATCTTGGGGGTGATCACATGGTGAGTGCAGGCCAGCAGCGGGATAAGGCTCAGCCAACATGGGTTCATGAAGGGCAAGTCCTGTTTAACCAACCTGATCTCCTTCTATGATCAGGAAACCTGCCTAGTGGATGAGGGAAAAGTGGTGGATGTTGTCTACCTGGACTTCAGTAAGGCATTTGACACTGTTTTCCACAGAGTTTTGCTGGAGAAGCTGGCGGCTCAAGGCTTAGACAAGTGGACTCCTCACTGGGTTAGAAACTGGTTGGATGACCAAGCCCAGAGAGTGGTGGTAAATGGAGTCAAATCCAGTTGGTGACTGGTCACAAGCGGTGTACCTTGGGGCTCAGTTTTGGGACCAGTCTTGTTTAATATCTTCATGAATGATCTGGATGAGGGGATAGAATGAACCCCCAGTAAATTTGTAGATGGCACGAAATTAAGTGAGAGTGATGATCTGCTTGAGGGTAGGAAAGCTCTGCAGAGAGATTTGGACAGGCTGGAGCGATGGGCTGAGGTCAGTTGTATGAGGTTTAACAAAGCCAAGTGCCGGGTCATGCACTTTGGTCACAACAACCCCCAGCAATGCTACAGGCTTGGGGAGGAGTGGCTGGAAAGCTTCCTGGCGGAGAAGGACTTGGGGGTGTTGGTCAACAGCCAGCTGAACAGTGAGCCAACAGTGTTCCCAGATGGCCAAGAAGGCCAATGGCATCCTGGCCTGTATCAGGAATAGTGTGACCAGCAGGAGTAGGGAGGTGATTGTGCCCTGTACTCGACACTCGTGAGACCTCATCTTGAGTACTGTGCCCAGTTCTGGGCACCACAGTACAAGTACATTGAGGTGTTGGAGTGGGTCCAGAGAAGGGAACAAAACTAGTTAGGGTTCTGGAGAGCATGCCTTATGAAGAGCGACTGAGGGAACTGGAGGTCTTTAGACTGGAGAAGAGGAGACTGAGAGGAGACCTTATTTCTCTCTACAACTACCTAAAAGGCGGTTGTAACGAGGCTGGTGTTGGTCTCTTCTCCCAAATTATTAATGATAGAACGAGAAGAAATGGCCTCAAGTTGCATCAGGGGAGGTTTACATTAGATATTAGGAAGAAATTCTTTACTGAGAGAGTGGTTGGGTACTGGAACAGCCTGCCCAGAGAGGTGGTAGAGTCACCATCCCTGGAGGCGTTTAAAGAATGAGTGGATGTAGCATGTGAGGCTATGGGCTGGTGGTTAGGGAGATGTTAGGATGAAGGTTGAACTTGATGATCCTGGTGGTCCATTCCAACCATTATGATTCCACGATTCTATGATTTTAACAATTTGTCCAGGTGGAAGGTATCTTCTCTGTACCTAGGAAAAGGTGCATTTCTTTCAAAATAAGGATGATTTGACGATAAACCGTTTCAGGGTAACTACCACAGTACAATTGTACTAATACTAAGATGATCATAGTATATTTCTAAGTGGAAAGAGTTCCTAAGGCACTCCCTTACGACAAATGAAAGCTCAAAAAAGTAATTAACTCTCAAACGGCTTTTGTCATCTTAAGTACAGAGGAGTTAAAGAATAATGCATTGCACCTCTGATTCAACAGTCTCTGAAATTTTTCACTCAGCAAATAATGAATATTTCAGAAGTTATTCTGAGTAAGATAGCCTTCGCTGTGTTCTAAGGCATGTCAAATATCATCAAAAAGTCCTTAGTTAATAGTTACAGGACAATGTAATTGAATAATCCAAAGGCATTAGCTTATATTTGAAATAACAAGCTTTTTTATTTTATTCATCTTTTACATATTCAGTTCTAATTTGTTGTCCTCACATGAAGGAAGTTCCAGAAAAAAGTGGCGTGCTTTATTCCTTAGAAAGACAAGACACAAGAAGCACAAATAGAACTGTGCCTTTTTTCATCCAACTTGTTGTCCTGGTTCGGCTAGGATATGGTTAATTTTCACCAAGAGCTGGAAGGGAGCCACAGCCAGGCTATTAGATACCTTGTTGCCATCATGTCCAGAAAGATAGCAGGCAGAGTGCAAGCCTGGCTTTGTCTCACCACGGTTGCCTGATCTGAATCCACCTGGTCTGTACGCTTTGTGTCTCTTGTTTCATTCATTGTTATCACTGTTGTTGCTGTTGTTGTTCTGACTGTTGCTTTTGCATTGCTGTATTAAATCCTCCTTATCTCAACACACGGGGCTTGTATTTTCCTCCCTCTCCCATTCCCATCCAAGGGTGGGGGGACAGTAACCACGTGGTGCCTGGACCCGGCAGGGTCTAAACCACCACAGCTTTTTTGGCGCCCAACATGGGACATGAAGGGTTGGAGATAAGGACAGAACCTGACCAGAGGGTGTTAAAACAATTCCTGTTAGAGATATTTTTTCTGTTTTTATATGTATTTATGTAGTTTGAATAGTGTATGTTTACAGTGCTGCCCAATTTGTTTGCCTGGTGATCCTTAGATCCACTGTGTGTTCCCAGTTATGGTGTTAATCACCTGTGGGAAATAGGTCAAAAGTCTTGCTTTGCTTTACTGGATACTGATGACTTATGATATGATTGTGTCACTGCTTAGGGAGTGAACTGGTACCTGTATGCATCCCTGGCACTTGTTAGTGGTCTCACCCCATCTATGGGTGAGACAAGGGAGGAGACTTTCTCAGTTTTTGAGAACTTTGGCTATCCTTGGAATGTCCAGGTCAACATGTTCACAGAGCTCTGTTTGCTGAATGTCTGCCAAGTCCTATTTAGGGTTATACTGTTCTTATCCAATGATATCACCTAGAGACCTGCCCCGAGGCTGGGTAGTTATGAGAGGCAAGGTGTGTGAGAGAGCATGGCAAGTGCTTAGGCCAGTGGTCACCCCCAGCGTTTTGGAATTTCACTCCTGAGCAAGTGCAGAGTCCTGATACACTAGTCAAGCACTTAGAAAAGGTGTGTTGTGGACCTGGCAAATCCTGGGAGACACAAATTACTGCAATGTGGTGGTGACTTGCCCACAGCTACTGAGTCCTCCTCAACACTGCTCAGTGCTCTCAAGGGGAAGAAAAGGTCTCTGGACCAAACCAACCAACCAAACCAGACCAACTGGTACTGAAGCTGAGCCATAGAACCAGCCTGTGCTAGTATCAGTTGCCCTTATACAGAAAAAGAAATATGCCAAAAGGTCGGTTTGCATAGTGAGAGATGAAGATGACCCAGGGCCATCATGAAAACAGGAGGAAGAGCCAAAGGTGATCACCCGATCTCTATCCCTGAGAGACCTATGACATACATGGAAGGATTTCAGTTGTCTTCCAGGTGAGCAGATTACCACCTGGCTGCTCCAATACTGGGATTGTGGAGTTGGTGCTTTGGAATTACAGGGGAAAGAGGCCAAGCAACTGAGATCCCTGTCTAGAGAAGCAGGAATTGATAAGGCAATAGAAAAACAGGTTCAAGCCCTCAGCCTTTGGAGATGACTTGACTCCTGTCGAGTGTAAGGGAAACGTACCCCTTCAAGGATGATATCACATGTCAGTTAAGCAAGTGGACCAACATGTAGAGAGGTATTTAGTGCCTGAGGGAACTGACTGTGCTGAAGATCATTTACAGGGATTTAAATGATGAACAGTCATCCATGAACCCGGATCAGGCCCACTGCATACCACCCATGTTGCAGAAGTTACTGCAAATTGCACCACCATCATACTCCATTTCACTGGCAGTAGTGTCTTGGAGACATGGCCAGGGACAAACAGTGGATGAAGTGGCTAGTCAACTCCACCAATACGAAGGACGTATCCCTTCCTCTCTACACGTCTGTGTTTCAGCTGTGAGGGAACTGTCTAGGGACGTCCAGCAAATCAAGGAAGACATATCTTACTCTCCATCTGTATGGGCCTGTGTCTCAAATATTAGGAATAGATGCTTCCCTGACCAAGAGAAAGACAGTGGAAGGTACCCTGTGTTCTAACTATGAGACCATGGAGAAGACATGAGGAGGTAGGATGGAAAATCCACCTCAGCCCTAGCTGCACGAGTACAGGAGTTGCAAGGGAAAATGATCATGAAAGGGGTGTCTTCCAAGAAAAGTGTCACTCCACTTTATAGTGGGAAAGTCCCTAGACAGAATAGAATGGCCAATCTTATATCTGACCCTCCTGAGGGGACCTCTAAGTTGTTTTTACAAGAAGTAAGCAACTATGATCAGGACTAGAGGAACCCTGCCTCCAGCCAGGTGAAGGAAAGCGATAAGCAGATTTACTGGACTGTGTGGATCTGATGTCCTGGCATGTCAGATCCACAAGAATATAAGGCTTTAGTAGATACTGGTGCACAGTGCTTCCTGATGCCATCAAGCTATGATGCGGTGGAACCCATTTGTATCTCTAGTGTGACGGGGGGATCCCAACAGCTGACCCTTCTGGAAGGTGAAGTGAGTCTAACTGGGAAGAACTGGCAAAAACACCCCATCGTGACTGGCCCAGACATCCTGTGCATCCTGTGCATAGATTATCTCAGGAGATCTGAGGGGATCAAGGATCTGAAAGGGTACCAATGGGCTTTTGATGTAGCTGCCTTAGAGGAAACTGAACAATTGCCCACCTTACTTAGTCTCTCAGAGGACCCTTCAGTGGTGGGGTTGCTGAAGGTTGAAGAGCAGCAGGTGCCAACTGCTACTACGATGGTGCACTGGTGGCAGTATCGCACCAACTGAGACTCCTTGATCCCCACCCAGCAGCTGATTCATCAACTAGAGAGCCAAGGGGGTGATCAGCAAAACTCGCTCACCCTTCAACAGCCCCATATGGCCAGTGTGAAAGTCTAATGGAGAGTGGAGACTAACAGTGGACTACCTTGGCCTGAATGAAGTGATGCCAGTAATGAGTGCTACAGTTCTGGACATGCTAGAGCTCTAGTACAAATTGGAGTCAAAAGCAGCCAAGTGGTACACCACAATCAATATCTCTAACGCATTTTTCTTGATTCCTATAACATGAGAGTGCAGGCCACAGTTTGCATTCACTTGGAGGGGCATCCAGTACACTTGGAATTGCCCCAAGGATGGAAACACAGCCCCACTGTTTGGCATGGACTGATCCACACTGCACTGGAGAAAGGTGGGGCTCCAGAACACCTGCAGTACATTGATGACATTGCTGCATAGGGGAACACAGCAGAAGAAGTTTTTGAGAAAGGAAAGAAAATAATTGAAATCCTCCTGAAGGCAGTCATCATAAAACAAAGTAAAGGGACTGGCACAGGAGATTCAGTTTTTAGGAATAAAAGGGCAAGATGCGTGTTGCAACATCCCAACAGATGTGATGAACAAGATAGCAGCTATGTCCCCATCAACTAGTGAAAAGGATACTCGGTCTTTCTTGGGCACTGTGGGGTTCTGGAGGATGCACATCTGACAATACAGCCTGATTGTGAGCCCTCTCTACCACGTGACCCAGAAGAAGAATGATTTTGAATGGGGCCCTGAGCA
>JAVFHW010036713.1:1697-44058 GCA_032159205.1 Eurystomus glaucurus suahelicus
CATTTTAATTAAGTATACGCTTTAAAAATGTTTATATCTGTAGAACCTTGTGTAAAATGCTGAGTTTCTCATAACAATTTCAGTGACAGTGTATTTGTTTGTCTCACATTGGAACTACCAATGACTGTGACAGGAGCAATTTTTCCAAGCAGCAATCAACTACAAAATGTGCTAAGCGGTTAGTGTATTCTTTATACTAATATTTCTTGAGCTACAGCATATGGGATGTCTTTTATTTTATATTATTTTTAATGTGCATTTCACAGGCCAGTAAGAACTTAGAAAATACATTATTTTTTAGTAATGACCAGCGGTGTCTACATTGTCATTTTTTTTTTGGTTTTACTCAAGATGAAACCACAGGATGCTAATTTTCTAGATCCTGCTGTCAAATAAGTTCCAAAGACATTAAGAATTTTCAGTGTGAGGTATAGTTCTGTATCAGTTATATTGCACATTTAAATCTTAATGTGTTTGTTGTTAGGGTAGTTTTATTGGGTAGTTTGTGCAATTCATTGGCTGTGAAATCCTTCCTGACATCTAGTATTGTTGAAAAAAGAAGATACCAGTTCTGCACCACGTCTTTCTTGAGTAGCCCTCTTACAGCGGGACAGAGCACTGCTTAGGATGGCATCCTCCCTGAGTATTGAAATTTGTCTTTGCAGAACGTGTATGAGACAGGCTATGAGACAAACTTTCTGTTGTAACTCTGTGAGGAGTTGTACAGAAGTTTCTTAAAAATCAGCTGAAAAGTACATGATTTTGTCTAAAAACAAAGGCCTTTTTAGTACTATTTATCCACATTTTCTTTAGGCAGTGACTCCAATTTGGAAAATGGTAATGCAGCCGTAATCGCCTCTTTTGATACTATGGACTTTACTGAGAAAAGTATTGACTCTTTATTCTCTCTGTAATTATCACAATTTATATCTGTGTTATGCATTCTGATTCCCTAATGCTGTCAAAATAGTTGGTGTTTGTAATACTAACCAGGGTTTGAAAATGAGATGGTTTTATTTACGTTTTTATTTATTTATTGGTTTTCATGACTTAGTGTAACTAATTGCGTTTAACACATCCTAATGAGCCTATCTGGGTATGTTGTGAGCTCTGTTGTGTGGTTAGTGAGCTCACCTACATTGTGCTACTGTGAAGAAACCCTTTCAGTCATGTAGCATAGGTAAATGAAATGGGAATAAAAGGTACAATTATGTTAAAGAGTTTAAAGTCAGGACACTTTATTTGATAATTAGGTTCAGCCTTGTTAGCACTATCCCATTCTTGTTCCTGCCTGTTATGGTAGTTTGTTAATCTCAAAACTGGCCACAGGCTGTTACTGTTTTCCTCTATTCTTATTTGAAATGTAAGCCGGTATCTAAAATGCAATAATCTTTAGCATTGCATTTCCTTTTGGTGTTCCAGCTAGTATCTCTGGCTTTCATGGTTTACTTTGTCCTCTTATGAAAGGCGTCCTTCTGTCTTAAAATATTCCATATTAGTTGTATTTTTACCTGCAGTCTCCAAAAGCTTACCAGCTGCAGGTATTGTCTTGCCAAATACTTAAAAAATGAATAGGCTTTTAAAAATACAAGATATACGATTCTTAAAGTCCTTTAAAAAATTGTTTTCCTTTGAAATGATGTGTAAACGTATCATGAATACAGACAGAAAAAAAAGAAGCTTTTAATGGTCCTGTAGTGTCCTTGTAGTTGGGAGTTCCATTTTAAAATAAAACACTTTGTCAAATAAGTGTAGTAGAGTACCAAAAGCCATATTTTTTAAAATTATGAATGAAAAGACTTCTTTTTTAACTAAGAATGAGGGCTGAAAAATTAATGAGGCTTTTAAAATGAATAAGGTAATGTTTAAGATGATGTTTTTCTGTTAGCCCCAAGTTTGTTATTTATGTATTTCAGGCAAAGTTGGTTGTAAATCATAACAATACTTATATTTTCTCACAGAAGCTATGTATACCCATATTTTTGAAATTGAAGGAGCAGTACATATACTGATTTGGCTAAATCTGGTTTGTTAGGGACAGATGGCTGATTTAAACAGGTGTCACTTTCATTTCTTGTGTGTTGTGTTGAGACTTCCAGAGGTTTACAAAAGAGCTGCCTAAAGCAGGTGGTGGTGTCTGCCTTTGTGATTAGAAAAAAGTACTTTTGTAGGAAATTATTGTCCTAGTGACTTAGATGTGTTTTAATAGTTAACATGTTCTATCAGAGTTTGAAGAGTTTCATATACTACAATCATATTATTTTTTAATTCTTTTCTCATTGAACTTTTAAAGGAGCTGTATCTGTTTGGGTGTGAAATTTAGCAGTTTATGACTCTGTCTCAGTAGTTGTAGTCCTAGTAATTTTCATTCCTGCAAGACCAAGAGCAGATGTATTGCTTGATGTAACATTTTGTTTCACTACATTACTTACCTTTTTTTCTCAAAGAATATTAAGATTTTTTTTTAATAAAAATGACCCATTATTAAGAACATTGAGTTAGTTTCAAACTTGTCTGCTTTTTTCTGGTACCCTTCTATATTAGCACACCCATGGTTTTCTTTCTTTTTTATTTTGTTTTATTCTTCTGTAGTTATAATTTCCTCAGTTATAAAAGATTTAATACGAAATAATGAAATTGAAATTTGATTTCTAACAGTTCTTAGACATCTTTTGTTTTTAAGGATTCCCTTTTTCTTTTTAGTTTTAAGTTGTCTTTTTTATAACAATGACTGGTGTTTATTCTTAGTTATTTTCTTTCTAGTAGATGCACCAGGTCATTCTATGCTCAAATACAAAAAGGAAGAAAATCCTAAAAGTTCTTTCACTGAAATACACTAATAATGTATATGGGATCTGAAAGAAACTGTCCAATCTTTTTCTACTTTTTTCTGTACATTGCAATGTAGTAAACATAATATTCTGTCGTAATATGCTAAAAGTCATGCATGAAATTGGTTGTTCTATATCTGAGGAGGGCTATATGTGTATACGTGTACACACTTAAAAATACAATCTCTGTTCATTGAGATCAAATCATGTCCATATAGCATGTAGCTGAAACAGTTTATACTTACTGAAGTAACATTACTCATTTGAAAAGCTAGATGAACTCACATGAGAGACGCATGCATTTTGGAGTGATGTTTATTGTATGTTACATTTTTCATTTATAAGTCTATATTCACCTTTTATGTAACTTGATAATTTATAGCTGAATTCTTTTTTTAAAATGCATTGTTGTATATAGATTTTTTTTTTTTTCTTGCTCACTGAAAGTCTTTCTGGGTGAATCTGAGGTTGAAGCTTACCTGTTTACTTCTGAATTGCAAGAGAGACAGGAGCTTTGGTTGATTAGCATAGATATCTTTCTCCGTCAATCATTAGTTCTAGGAAAGAAAAAAAAACCCACCAAAAAAAAACCCCAAACTCCTTGAACCAAAAAAAAAGCCCCTCTTCCTATCCCCTGGACTAAAATCTGGCAGGGGGGAATGAAGAACTGTCTTCCTTACATATCTCCCTTAATCTGACAATAATATTGGATGTTTATCGGCTATCAGAAGGGTTTCCTTGCTGATGAATTACGTGACTAGGATTGTGAATGTGAGCTAACGTCTTTTGGTGTGACCTGTTGCACTTTATACACAAAGCATTTACAGAAGTTGCTATTGGTCTGTGCAGCCTCATCTGAAGAAAATGAGATGCTATCACCTGAGCTTTTTCTTCCTTTTCTCTTGGTAGCATTCTACACTGACAGCTGAGAGTGCAGTTTGACAGTGCAAGTCTTAGATGAGTTGAACTACAAAAAGTAACTAGTATTTACTAGAGAGGACTAAGTTTACTCATGTTATGGAGGTGAAAGCAAAAAACAAAGTAATTGTAATTCTCTTGCCATTGGAAGAAGTGGTCAATGCCAGGATTTCTGTACTATGTTAAATATCTCAACAATTTAACTCATGGAATTATAGAGTGGTTTCAGTTGGAAGGGACCTTAAAGATCATCTAGTTCCAATGCCCCTGCCATGAGCAGGAATACCTTCTACTAGACCAGATTGCTCAAAGCCCCATCCAGCCTAGTCTTGAACACATCCAGTGTTGGGGCATCTACATCCTTCCTGGGCAACCTGTTCCAGTGTCTCACCACCCTCACAATGGAAAACTTCTTCCTAATTTCTAATCTAAATCTACCCTCTTCCAGTTTGAACCCACTACCTCTCATCCTGTCACAACAAGCCCTTGTAAAAAGTCCCTCCTCAGCTTTCGTGTAGGCCCCCTTCAGATAATGGAAGGCCTCAATGAGGTACCTCCTGTCTTTTCTTCTCCAGGCTGAACAACCCCCAACTCTTTCAGCCTGTCCTCACAGGAGAGGTGTTCTGTCTCTCTAATCATCTTTGTAGTCCTCCTCTGGACCCTCTCCAACAGGTCCATGTCATTCTTGTGTTGAGGGCTCCAGAGCTGGACGCAGTGCTCCAGGTGGGCTCTCACCAGAGCAGAGTAGAGGGGGAGAATCACCTCGCTTGATCTGCTGGCCACACCTCTTTTGATGCAGCCCGGGACATGGTTGTCTTTCTGGGCCGCCCTTGCTCACTGTCAGCTCATATTGAGCTTTTCATCAACCAGCACCCCCAGGTCCTTCTCCTCAGGACTGCTCTCATTCCATACTCTGTGCAGCCTGTATTTGTGCTTGGGATTGCCCCTACCCAGGTACAGGACCTTACACTTGGCCTTGTTGAACTTCATGAGCTTGGCATGGGCCCACCTCTCATTGAAGGTTCACCTTCTGTTTAACTGCTGCAAAACGTTTTCCAAATTCTCCATGTAGAGGCCTAACTGCTTTTTTTCCAACAAGGTGTGTGCTGTATTCTTATCTTTTTATTATTCTGTAGCTTGACGTAAACAGGAGAGACCACAGAGTTACAGATTTAGTGAGAGAAGAATATTTCATACTCCACCTTCTTGTTGATGAGATGTACACTGTAATTCTTCCATTAGGAAGGCGCTGTGGCTGCACAGGAAGGATTGTTAATTTGTATTTCTAGTTAGGTTTTTACATACTATGTTTATTATTTGGATTCAATGTTAAGTGCTTTGGGTCTCTTGGAAACTTTGGAAAGATACAATAAACTAAAACCCCACTTGCATTATTTAAAAAAACGATGCTTGCTTTTCAAAGTGTTTTTTAGGAAAAGAGTTATTTTATAATCACCATTTTAAAACTAAGTTTACTAAATTTCTGATTAAAGAACCTTAAATAATTTAATCATCAGATCATACCCAACTTACAGTTAGTTAAGTTATAGAAAGTTAATGTTTAACTAGATACTTGTAGCTCTACAGATTATTATGCCAATTTATTAAATTAATATATTATTTACGAAAACTATTTAGATTACTTCTGCAGAAAGTTCTGGCTGTATTCAAAGTCACATTAGCCTTGGCTAGTGAGGAGCAGTTGAACTACCTGCATAGTATCTGATTTATCAAATGAAATGTTAGCCATGAGGTGAAACTGACATATTAGTTTGTTGAGCATGTGGTAGCTGAGGAAGTGTCAGCATGTGGATTTCTGTTTAATGTTTAGTTCACTCCGATTTTATTTGGTCCACTTTGTGTTAAACAATTTCAACTGAGTTGAAATTGGCAAAAGAGTTGGTAAATAATGCTTCCACATGAATTTTATTGCTTTCTATCAGATTTAGTAAATGGAAAAACGTAGAATCCAGTGCGCTTTTAACTCCTCAGAGTTATTTGTGATAATCACCTCAGAGGTGATTCTGTGCGATAGTAATAGCAATTCCCTGTAACTTCTAGGAAGGTTATTCTTTGGACTTTCTGAAAGGCATGAAAGCTCTTCTGTAAGCTATACCACCCTTATGGATCTTTTAGGAAGTAAAACACACTTAGCTTTAGAATGGAGATACGTAGCACAGCAATATGGCTCCATTACCATAGTTTGTAGAAATACTTTTGTTGTTTTTTGATTCTGGGTTGTTGAAGTAAAGTGTGAATGAGCCAAGATGAAAGCACAACTCTTTATGGTATTCTCTCTTTCCAACTTTCCAGGTGCTTTCTGACTAAAGAGTTGGCCTGAGTAGCTCTTTTTTTCTTCTGACTCTCTGAAACTTCTTTGTACTGTAGGAAGCATAGTGCTGATAGGTATTTCAAAGAACAATAGTGGTCAGGTAAGTTTGTAGAGGCTTTGGTGCGCTGTGGCTGCAGTAACATGGAGATGAGAGGCTTAGGGTTTTCCAAACCTCAGACTGGTTTCTAGAATTTGGGTTTTGTAACTGAAGTACACTTCACTAGCAAACTTGTGTCAAACCAAGAGAAAGTTTATTTGTCTGAGAATTAAAGTTGGTCCTACAAAGTAGTAACAATTTATTGTGCAAGCAGTGATTCTGGCTTATGGAACAGAGCTTCTCCTGTAATTTTAAAGGTTGTGTTTTAAGCTGGTTCAGTTGCAGCTGCTTGGAGTGGGGTGTTTTTAGTGCTGTTGTTTCAAGTCATCCAGATGGTCAGTAATCAAACAGTGTAATCTTATGAATTTGTGCAGTCTGGGATATTCGGATTTCAATTATCTTATATCAATAGTTTAGGAAGCAGATATTACTAAGATTTAAATTTCAGATACTAAAATTATCTGCCATGATCCTAATATCACAAGTCACAGGCTACAAACACATTTCAGGAAACTGAGATGAAGGGGAGCTTGAGGATTACTTTGCATATGGAAAACTGCCTTGTAAGGGTTCCCACTGCATGATTTCAGGATGACATACTAGGTTATATGGTTGGGACATGGAACAACTCAGTGCTGTAAATCTCTTAATGGCTTGTGTCCTCAGCACAGTCATACATTTGGGATACTCTCAATTCTTGTGTCAGCATAGTTGTGCTGTTGGTTACATGTTATGGTCCCAGGACTGTAACTCTTCAGACACAGCTGAATTTCTCAAAAGCTCAGCATCAACAGGCTGACCGTCTGTAGCCTACTGAAACAAGGTTAAGCTAGAGACAATGGTTAATTTTTTTCCTGTACTGAAAATAACATGCTTTTAATAAATAATAAGATTTTCTTCATACATTTTATAATACAGGAAAAGTTATAATGTCCAAGGCAGAAAATCAGATGTATCTGAAAGATAGGAAATTGAAAGTTTTATGTTTTTGTCATCTATGATAAAGAAAAGAATGTATGTGGGGGAAGTTTTGATCAGAAATGCTGAAGTACTTGTTCTAAAGTTGGTCGTATAGGAAGGGCAACATACCAGGATTTCGCCATTGAAAAGAGCTTGAAGATGTCACTTGGAGTTAATAGTAGGGATTGAGATGTTGATTGGTAATATGTGAAGCCCTATATCAAAATTACTTATGTCATCCCCACAAGCTGAGCTGGCTGGTCTCAATTGTAACTTTGTTTTATAGCTATGTTTCTGAACTCCCAATGATCTGCTCTCATTGGCTAATATTTATATTTTGTTTTTTAAAAAATGTTTATTCTACATAGAATCATAGAATGCATTGGGTTGGAAGCCATCAACAGGGACATCTCTAACTAGATCAGGTTGCTCAGAGCCCCATCGAGCCTGACCTTGAACATCTCCAGGGATGGGGCCTCCACCACCTCCATGGGCAACCTGTTCCAGTGTTCCACCACCCTCACAGTAAAGAACTTCTTTCCAATGGCTAATCTAGTTCTATCCTTCTCTAGTTTAAAACCATTACCCCTTGTCCTATTGCTACATGCCCTTTTAAACAGCTTCTCTTCAGCTTTCCTGTAGACCCCCTTCAGATACTAGGAGGCTGCTGTGAGGTCTTCTTGGAGCCTTCTCTTCTCCAGGCTGAACAACCCCAACTCTCTCAGCCTGTCTTTGTAGGAGAGGTGCTCCAGTCCTCTGATCATTTTTGCGGCCCTCCTCTGGACTTGCTCCATCAGGTCCATGTCCTTCTTGTGTTTAGGGTTCCAGAGCTGGATGCACTACTCCAGGTGAGGTCTCATCAGAGCAGACTGGAGGGGCAGAATCACCTGTCTTGATCTGCTGGCCATACTTCCTCTGATGCAGCCCAGGTCTTCATGGACCCTCAAATAATAGTCTATAGATTACAGGCTGGGGACAGAGTGGCTGGGGAGCAGTGCTGTGGAGGAGGCAATCCCCTCAGTGGTTTTGCTTTCTGAAGTTAACAGCACATTTTTTTGCAGACAGTGACTGCTTCTAGCAGTGGTAATGCTCAGCCCTTACAGTTACTACCAAGGATTGTTATGCAGAAAGGGTTTTGCTTATACTTGCTCCTATGCAGACCAAGGTCACCGCTAAATCTTGCATACCACATTAGGCTAAGGAAGTAAGAGGCTGCACCTGTGAGGAGGAGCAGCCAGGACAGGTGACCGTAAACTGACCAGTGGGCTATTCCATCCTGTAAATGTCATATTCAGTATAAAGCTGAGGAGTTACAAGGGTCATGTTCTCTTCAATGGCCGATATTTGAGGGGGACTCTGTTCTGCCTTTGATCCCGATCTGTGTGTTCCTGAATCTAGTTCCAGAGTGTAGCTCCTCAATCTGTCTGGTGCTGAGTTCAATCTGGGACTTCCCCTGTGCCTGCCCAAAGCATCAGTGGTGATGGTGATGTAATTGCCATCAGAGCAGTTGGGTTTGATATTTGTATTGCATGTGTTTAATTTTCTTATTATTTTCATTAAAGCTGTTTTAGCTTTCTTGTCCAGTCCATAAGTCTCTCTCCCTTATTCTTTCTCCTCTTCTTGGGGAAGGGAGAGGGATTAATACGGAGCATCTGTCATTTGTCTGGTGGCTGGCCCAGCTCTAAACCTTGACAGCATGCATTTATTTATAAAATATTTTACAATAAAACCTTGAGAATTTTCACTGGAGTCATGCAAAGACAAAAATAATAACGGTAGGGAAAAATGCAATAGAAGAAAAACAAATTTGTTAGTTCTCTTCAGGAGAAGGCAACTATGAGCAAAGGTACTTAAAAAACAGGAAGTAAAGACCTTGATTGAGTAGCTTTAACAAACAGTTGTTGATTTCTGTGGACTTTTATTTGTGTGTAGTTGTTAGGGTCTTAATTTGCAGTTCTTAATGCTTTTGTTGTGTTGAAGGAGGACAATAAAGAGAAGGAGGAAAACCAGCAAATTTAAAATTTTGTTTGGAAATTATTCATGTCTGACTTTTACAAGTCAGTGATTAAAATGAATACCAAGAAAATTAAAGTGATATAGATCTTGCAGGGCAAAGCAAATGCATTCAATAAGAAAAACAAATAATCTTTAGCGTATCTCAAACATTATATAAATAGTATTGTGTTGGTGTTGTATGTGTCATAGTTTAGATTTTTATGCTGTCATATTATAAATGAGGTAGCTGATGGTATCTCTTTGGTGATATTATTTTACTGTTACTTGGCAATTACGAAAAACAATGAAATTATGTAAGTTATATGGTCTTATTGTAAGACTTCAAAATCAAATTCAGTTTCTGCTGTTTGTGACATATATCTTCAACAAATAATTGCTGCTGAATGTTCTTTGTATTTTAATTGTTTTCTGATTCTCTGATGCGCAGTAGGATGGAGCCTAATGAAACGTCTTACTAAATAATTATAAAAATTAATTAACTTTAAATTACAAATGTCAACAATTAATTGTCATTAAACCATCTTTTGGAAGTAATACTATTTACATTATCTAAGCATCAAGCTTTTTGTCAGATAATATGAAAATTTCTGTTAGGAATGTTTAGTAACCTTAGAAGCCAGAAAACAAACAAACAGACATGCTTTAGATCCAGTTGTTCAGTTCTTGATATCCCATTTCTATCATAAATACAATTACTGTAAACATGGAGATTTGTTAACTATTCACTATTGTACAGTACTTCCTTAATTAATGACATTATTTCAGTTTTCATAATTAATGGATTTCCCCTATTTTTTTTTCCATTTCTGTATGCTAGTATGTTGTTCAGTATTCATTACTTCATTTGAATTGTACACTGTACTTCCTATTTTTTGTATCTCAGTGATTATTCTTTTGAGGGAAAAAAGCCATGCTAGGTAATCCTAGCTAATAAGAACCATGTTTTTTTCTACAGTTTCATGTTTTCATATGCTTTCTAGAGTAAATCTTACCTAAGAGCATAGAGAACTTCCTCTGAGAGAAGTGCAGTGCTAAGTAAGGAGTATTTAATCATTTTAATATATTGTTTATAAATATACCTGTAATCTAAGAAGAAATGTTGGTGTGGTTAGGTTTGAGTCACATATGGAACAAAACTAAAAATATTGATATCCATCCAGGAAATACAAGCTGAGACTTGTTTAAATCACTATCTTTTAAGGTATTTTTGAAACATTTATGGTAGTAACAGTGTCTTGTGAATGGCTATGTGCTTGAGAAAGATAACATACTGGGAAAGACACAGTAAGAAAGCAAAGTTAAAATGAATATCCTAAAAGTTGTTGACCAGCATGACACTGAATTTCAAGCATGTTTGGTAGATTAATATTCTTACAGTGAGAGTATTTATTTGTCATTGCTTCCAACATAATGTATTTCTTGTGTATTTCCTATAGAACTGCTGTCACTGGATTTGCTTTTAACATGAATATGTATTTCTTAAAAAAACCCCCAAAACAAACATAGTAGAGACAGTGAAATATTAGCCACCTCATACAGCTATACTCAGGTGGCAAAGGACATAGACTTTTATCATCAGTTACCATCTGTCTGTTTTTTTTTTTTTCCATGTGCTTTTACGAAAGCAGGATAAGATTGTTTGATTTCCTTTTGAGCTAACTTTAATATAGTAGTAGGAAATGATAATTTCATTTTACAATTAGTGTACTTTAAATATATGGATAAAACAAAGCAGTAGATTTTAAAAGGGATACTAGAAATTCAGTTGATGAGACAGAACAAAGGATATCTTTATGACACAAAGCACTGTTTTAAGGTAGTTTTTCCTATATGTACAACCAGTTTTGTAATTTCTCTGTGAATACTTTGTTGAAAGTTTTCTTTGTCTATATACTTAAAGACTGATTGTTCATTTTCTTTTCTTTCTTTCTTTCTTTTTTTTTTTTTCCTAGACAGGAAATTAAAGTATATACCACTCTTTAAATCTTCCTTTATGTCAACATTTTTTCCTTCCTTTGCAGTTTACAATTTAGTCCTTTTTTGCTGCCTTACTATATTGTCACTGATAGCAGTGATATATGTTTATGTGTATTTTGTAATTACAATTATATTTTCAGTATTTTTTGGCACTCATTTTTAATTAAGCTCTGCAGTTAAATATCCACTCTTTTTTTGTATTCTTTGTTGGATGCCTGGCTTGCATGCGGTTTAATATTTAACAATTTACCTGAGATAGTGGGGTGTGACAAGGCTGCTAAACATCACACATTGCAGACATATATCCAGCCGGGTTTCCTACAGCTACTGATCTCTGCTTCCAGGGACTGCATGATTCTTTCTTTGCCAGCAGCCACTTTGCTTTCTCGTTTGCTGATCTTTCACTTTTTCTTGGTGTGCTTTATCCTGCTTCATGTCAGTGTACACGAAATTGACACTTAAAAATACATTCTGAAGAACATGTTTTTAGCCAATTTTATATAATTGGAAAGAACACATATTAAGAAGTTCAGAATCTGTTTATTTTACCAGCATCCTGGGAATGTGTAAATCCCCAGACTTTGGGAGAAAATAATGTTGAAGAGTGGGAAGTGCCCAGCACATCTTAAAATTAGATCTTGAGTTGGTTTTTTTGGTTATTTGTTTTTAAAATCACTTTGAACTTGTAAACTTGACACATTTTAAGAACCTATTGATACCTGTCGGCTTTGTGGAATGACAAAGTAAAGCTCCCACAGCTATAAGGGCTGACTGAGGAGGAGCTGCTGCTGCTTGCTTGGGTTTGTCATAACCTGTCCTGGAAAACATGTGTACAATCCTCCAAAGCAATTAGAGGCTAACTTTTGAAAAATTCGTGTGACTAGTCCCAAGGGACCGTTGTTCATTATACTCTTTACAGCCATAATTTTCTATACACATGGGTGTTTTCTTGGTCAAAGTTTTGAAAGTTCATCCACAGCAGTTTTTAAATAGGTAAGACTTTTAAGTAAGTCTAGCCATATTCATAAGCTGTAAGGTACTAGGTTGGTGTTACTTAGTTCAGGAAAACTGAGATTTAGGATTTGAAATGTTGAGATTGGGTAATTCTGTTTCAGTGTGAAACACTTTTATGATGGGATGGCATGTTATGTGTGTTTAGAGATCCAGGCTTTTTAAAGAGTTGTTCTGGATTCTCCCGATCCTTTGTATTCCTATGGTCATAACCCTTTATATGTGATAAATTTTAATCTATGTTTTAATATTTGAGTGCATCATCCATACACAGAATTATAAAGATTTTTTAAAAACATAACTTAAAATCATAATTGTCATTTCACATCAAGTTTTTATAATTGTATTGATAATTTAGACTGACTTTCATTACTGTAATGAAAAATCCAAATTTTCAGTGGAATTATAACAAATACAATTAGCTTTCTTTGTTATTTATTTATTTTTTTTTAAAATAGAATATACACGTCCTATTTAAGGCTATTCCTTTGTGTTTGGAGATGTGCAAAGAATACCATCTCCTTTCAAATAATTGATAATTGGAAAGCCTTTGTAATGTAAATTTTGCCAAAATTTTTAGTAACAGATACAAATACATTTTTACAGCATCATGTATGTAAAAAGTGAAAAGGGCATAGTTTTTACTTCACTGTGGTTACTGTTCCTGTACCACTTGGTCTTATGGCCTCCTAAGTCAGTTATTTCTGAATGTGAAATTTTTAGCTCTTGTAGTCCTGAAAACTTAGTATCTATTGCGAATGTGAAGTGATGCAATTGAATGCAATATTGTATTTTTGATAAATGATGATAATAAGAATGTATTGCATTTCAGTAAGAAATACAAAAAATTTACTGAGACATCTAGTCTTGTTTATTTTTAAGAAAATATAGTTTTATTGTTGCAACTATAGTACACTTCTGACCTCTCTGTACAGTTATCGTATTGTCCAGATTAGGGATAATCAAACTTGTGCCTGCAGTGTGTCTGCATTTTTTCGTGTGTACAGTACACCGATTTTACAATCACTTTGATGATGCATGGACAATGTCTTCAAAAGTGTTTTCTGCTTCTTTTTAGCTATAAAGCAGGAAAGGTTGAGATCTCAAGAAAGCTGAGAACCATTAATTTATGTGCATTAATTCCAACTATCTTCCCTGCTTTTTTCTAGTAGCGTTTACTTACATGTCAGCTAATGGCTGTTTCTCTACATATACTTTACATCTCTTCTCCTGATCACTCTCCCTATGTGCTTGGCCTTTTACAATTACTCATCCTGCCTTGTTCTTTTATTTATCTTCCACTTCTCATTCATGCTGCTTCTGTAGTACCTGTGGGAGTGCTGGGTATACAGGACAAATTTTTCGATCTTGGAACTTAGGGCTGAATACCTTAATAAATTTGTAGGAAAGTAGTTTGGGACAAAACCAAAGCTTCAGCTACTGGCATGTTTACTGATCTGAGGGTATGGTGTTAGTAGTCTGTGTGTAGAAAATGATTATGTGAGCAATTTGTGCATTGTTAAAACAGTATCTCCAGCTAAAAGCTTGATATTGCCAGTTTCTGGTGATGAAGTTTCATGGCTGTGCCACATCTAATTTTCTATTGGAATTTGTGTGTTTACTGAAACTTAGAATTGAAGTAGCTGGGTTTTAAGTATCATGAAATATGTATGTATTTAAATACATGCAGGCAATTTTTTTTTTTTTTTTTCCTATACCTTAGTCTCAGCATTGTTGAGAACTTTAATATTCTGAAACTACTTACGGGTGAGAGGAACTAAGTATGAACTGGGTTTGTGGTTGGTGTGTTTTTTTTTTTTTAAATACAATGAAATTCAAGCAATAGTATAATGGAAAATGTTAAAAAATGTGAAGTGTGAGTGACAACATATATGCCACTTAGTTTGGATGGCTGATTTTATGTGGATTATATACACATGAAGCAGCCATTATATATTTGCATATGCAGTATGTATGTATGCAGAGTGACAGCATATATGTAGATATCTCTTGTTTACATATATAGAATATGTAGAACCAAATGCAGTCAATCTACATTAAGTGATTTGACATCTAGAAGAAACTAGTGGAAAAGACTTTCTGCAGGATTCCTGCCCCCTTGCACTCTTTCTGAAGGCTGAAACGATCTTTTAAAGCACCTTAAATGGTTCTGGGTTTCTTGCTTGTAGCAGTGGCCACAGCTTACAAATTTCATGTCTTGTGTTGTTTGTTTGTTTGTTTGTTTTTTCTTGAACAGGAAACATAGGGAAGCCGTTCTTTGTGCATTTTCTCTGATAGAATGGTGATGGTAGTGAATTATATCCTAAGTATAGAGGTTCTGGAGTTACAGAAGACAACAGTACTTTCTTAAATCAACTTGGTAATGTGGAACTGTCTCCTAGAGCTAATTTTCTTTTTGCCAAGGGAACATTCAGTTTGCACAGCTTCCTTGAATGGCCAGTCTTACAGGTGAGCTACCTTTTGTAATAAAGGATGGAGGAGGCCGTAACCTCATCATAGCCAGGTTCTGGTCAAATTTCTTTTATTGAACTCTCAACGAAGACAGTCAGAATGTCTCACTGGATTTAATAAATCAAGGCCCTATTCTGTTTTTTGTAAACAAAACCCTGATGTCTTCATTTGCTTCACTGACATTGAAGGGGGAATACCATACTTATGGAAGATCATTTAAGGAAAAATGGTAGATGGACATGGCTTTGGATTTCTGCTGACTTGGTCAAAGTCCTTCTTGTCTGTAATAAATCCTTGGGCAACACAGAAGCATTTAGCGAGCTGTAACAAAATGTTAAATGTAAAACTTACTTCAGATAATATCTGCATTTTAATTTAAAACCAGTAGATAGTTTTACAGCATAGCACTCTTAGATTGTTCTAGATATACCTCTGTTGAATGTTTTTCAAGCTGCCTGTCATCTTTGAGGTCATGACCACTATGGTGACTTAACATTGCAGTGATGTTTTCTTTATAAAATTATAAAAAGTAAACTAGCAGTGGTGATCCTAGATGGTAAGTCTTTAGATTTATGGTTTTGGCTGTAGAAGTTGATGGAGCATGTTTGATTGTGGTATTTGTGGACTCTACTTGTGACTCAACTTTACTAGGCTAAGCCCTCAATATAGGGGACTATGCAACTTTGTTGTGGTTTGAGTCTTATCCTAACATAGATGAGAGGTAAGGCTTTGCTTTAGAAAAAGACCTTGCAAACTTACAAGTTCTGGAGAAGAAGCAAAGCTTTATTTAGAAGTGTTAGTATTAATGAGTGTGTTCTAATGATGTTTGCTGTCTTCTCCCCCAACCCTCTTGAGATTTCTGTGTTCAGAAGAGTCTTCATATTTGTTATTGTTTTCAAGGTTCCTCTAGAAAACCTCAAACAGTAAGTAGTATGAAGAACTTTAGGAAGGACAAGCTCTAGCATTTCCTCACCTGACTTCTGGAATCCATTTTTATGGCTATTGTATGAAAAATTAATCATAGCATTTTCAATAACTTTTGGGACAGTGTGTTTCTTTCTTATTTTTATACTCTTAAGGAAATGTTTTTGTTTTTTTTCAGCTTTACCTGTCTGTCTTATTCAAAAGAGGATAGAAGTTTAGGAAAAACAGGTATCAACCAAATAATTCGTTTGGGAAGGTAAGCAAAAATGTATACTGCCACCAAAGAAAAAGCAGTTACAACTAATTTTACACTCCCACCATCATGTTGAGTCAGTTGGCAGCACTCACAAACTGTGCTAGTGTGTTGTAGTACGGATCCATTCAAAGGATGGAGGAAACCTGGCCTTCTGGTGCTGTAGAACAACAATTTGATCTTTGTTGCAGGCTGGCACAGCCTCAGCTTATTAGAAAGAGTGGAGAAAAGCCATAATATTCAGCTTTTCTGCATGTCATTTCTTAGTCATTCTCCAGCAGGTTTGCAAAAATATTGCCACAAGAAATGAATCTGCAGAGATATATGTAGATGTCTAATTTGGCTTGCATAATCTGTAAAGGTGACAAAGAAGCACAAAGGCAGAGCTCAGTTTGACTGCAAAGTCTTAAAACCAACTTACAGGCCTACTGAACACCTTTTTATATAGAGAATAAATACTAAGTGTTATTCTGCCATTGTAAAGTTATTTTAGGGCTTTTTTTTAAAGTTCTGCTTTATGATCCAGGGTATGAAACTTAATGTATTGTTCTGTTGAAGTTTATTATAAAGTATCTGTGCAGAGCTTGTTGTGTACCTCCACTTATGCTAGGTGTTGAAAGTTAAACTTTGAGAGGTTTTCCAGGTTACGGATTTTAACTTTCCTAACAGAAATGGTGATTTGGAGGGAATACTGCTGTTTACTTTGCTGTAGGATGCAGAAGATATCAGATATATTGCCTTTTTGTAATTTTCCTGTTTTCATATTTGTTTACATTGTTCAAATCTGTCACAGTAACTTCTTTTAAGGGTACACTGGAGTAGGGGGTTGACTGAGAAGAGTGTTAATCTATTTACATAAACTGGTTAGAGCCATAGGAGGAGGCCTGCGGTGTTTTCAATGCTTTTCAGCCTGAAAGCGCTGCATAACCCTTTTAGGTTGCATAGCAACAGGCTCCTAGCAACAATAATAGATTGAATTTCCAATAGTGACCAAGCCGGATGTAATAATAAAGCGAGAGTACAAACAGTTTTCATGGTTTCCTTTTCATAATAAACTGGTCTGATTTTAGAGAGATTCTGTTTTTCAAAGTGGTGAACATTTTTGCAAAATGAAGATACTTTTGAAAAGTTACGGTACGGAAACCCTGACAAAGCTGCTTAGAATGAGTGACTTTGAAGTCTAGTAGTTTGACACTTAGGAGAAAACAAAGAAACATTGAATCAGGGAAAGAGTATTTAATGCCCACTTTAAATGGCTTGTAAATCACAACTTCTTTTATAAATTCATCTAAACTGGAACTTCATAGAAGTCCCTAACTATACAGGTAGATGCATATTATGGAAGAAATATGGCCAGTCACAGCTCAAATTAATGAAATTGAAAAGAGACTTCTCAGAAGGAGCTTATCCTGTAAATGCCTACTGTATGGATTTGCAGTGTCTATCTTTGGAGAGTGTGGTATCAACTACTGCTGGAGGGTGATTGCTAGTCATAGTCAGGCTTTTCTGAAGTTAGTATTTGTTCTGTCATCTCTTGATTCAGCTATCAGATGCTATGCAGCAGTGCTCATTTTTTGGAGACTTGTGTTGATAAAAAAATCCATATACAAAGAACTCGTAAGATGCACAAGAAAACAGCTTATTTTGAGTCACTTGAATTCTAATATGTTATTTTGAAAAGTTTGGAAATGTTTTGAGACGATACTGTAAAAAGGGGTAGTGAATATAACTGACTGCCAGACAAGTTTATGTCAAACCAATCTGTCAGTATTTCATGTTTTCAAGACCCGTTGTATGTGAAAGGTAAAAATACATGGGCGAGCATTGGGATGAGAGCCAGAAGTTGTGTGACAAAATAATAATAGACATACTTCTGGATTCTTACATTTGAGTTTAAACGTTTTGATCTGGCTAGCTGAGTTGAAACTTGAAACATTTGTTGTTGAATGAAGGTGCAGATCACACACTAGATACACCCATTTTCAGTTCCTATGTCTGCTTTTTGGAGTGGTGGTTGAAGTGTTGCTATGGAAAGGCCAGTTACTTGAACAGAAAGCCCAAGTTAGTTATTTGTAACATGTTATAGTCTGTTAAGAAGGCACCATGGTTTTTTTATAGGTGAAAGCTGTTCGAAGAGTAGAAAACTTACATCTTTAGTTACTGATGAAACTGGCAACTCTAGGGGCTACACTGTGTAGAAAAAGAAAATTATAAAATGTGAACTACTCGGTGTTACGGATTTGACTTGGGATGTTTCATTGGATTCCAGTGTTTCAGTAGATTCAGATGTTGACGAATAGTATTTTGTTTCATCACAGGAATTTAAAAAACTGAATTATGAAAAAAGCTTTTCTCTTAAATGGACCTCTTAGGTCTGCTTGTGTAGGTAGTATCCTCCAGTTTAACTGTTAATCTCAGAATCTCCGCATCATTTAATCCTCACTGCAAAGGGTATCAGTATGGTGACAGAGAGATATTGAATATTGAGCCAGTGAAACAAGATGGTTTTATATGATTGTATTTGAAAATTGTATTAAATATGGCATATATAAATCTCAAACTAGAAACGTATCTTTAAAAGGTAGGTTTAATTAATCTGAGCAGTCTTTGGGCAAACTGCTCAGCTGATGCTGAGTTTCAGGTATTTCAGTTCTGTTTAAATGTGAGTTAAGTGCTAGTTTGAACAACATTCTGATTTAGTATGATATTCGTAACCTAGATAATCAACTCACTTAAGATCTGGAATTTTAAGATTAAAAAATATGATTTAGCAGTATGATCTAGTCTTGAGTATGATCCCCACTTAAAAGTGTTTGAGTAGCATTTGTGGATTGCTAACTAATTTTATGTGGTAAAGTAACTACTTCTGCCACAGCTGGAGAGCTAAGAGAGTTTGAAGGATTTCGGAAGACTAGAGTTTTATAATTTAGAAAGAGGTTAAAATCTGGTAGCGATACTTGAGGTAGTATATAGAAAGCAGAAATTAAAACAAAAAAACAAAACAACAATGCAAACCAATATACCTTTCATCGTGTTCAGATTCATAGATGAATCTTTTATTAAGAATTGTTTTATACAGTCCAGTTGTGACATTTTCAGAGGAGTCTGAAGCATGTTAACCTTCATTATAAGGTACTGGATATTATAAATAATATCCGGTATTTATTATGGCAAATACATATTCTAAAATAATGTAGATTACTTTTAGAATTTCTTTAAGGATGTCATTTACTTTCCAGAACTGCAGTTTTGTTTAACTCCCTGTGCTCCTTCTTCTAAATTCCCAAGTAGCTGGATTTCTGTAAATTATATTGGTGCTTAGCTGTATTTCTAGACCAGAAGATGTTGCTTAGAATAATTGCTTTTTAATATTTTTCTTATTGGGCAAACTTGAATAACTGGATTTGTAGGTTAATCCTTCCAGACCTAACCTTTGGGCTTCTTGATTAAAGATTTAAAAAATAACAACAACAACAACCAAACAAACAAATCTCTCAAAAGCGCCCAAGAGACAAACCAAAACAAAACCACAAAAAAAAAATGCACAAAAAGCTTCACACTGAAAACAAACAAAAAAGAAGTTAGATAATGTGCTGTGCCAAATATGAGAGTAATGAGTCTTTTCATTGCTTCCTATGTTTTCAGTGGAGTTCAAATGAAAATTGCCTCTGAAAGGATACTGTGCATTTCTTCGGACTTTACCATTTTTATAAAAGTGAAATAAAAAACATCAGTACTTAAGATAATAACTAAAAATGGGGAGGTCAGTAAAACAATTGCGTGTAGAGTGTTGTAGCATGTTACAAGGGAAAATCTTGTGGACTGAGAAACAAAAAGGAAGGTGAGCCATAAAGAAAACAATATAGGCCTATTCCTGATTTTCTTTGTTTGTTTATATATATCAACACGTAAGTTTAGGAAATTCATTTAGGCATTTGGAAATGTAGAAAAATAGACTGGAAGGAAGTAGACCACTAAAGTTCAAAGGAGAACAGAAAGCAAGAAGTTTGGCATAAAATCCATATAGTCTGTTTACCCGTGCATCTTTCCCTCCAGCTGATTTTCCATGCAGTTTAATGTGCTGTGGCATTGCATTATATGCTTACTACTAAGTTCTTTCTTAATTACTGTTGTTGATATGCATATTTATTTCCAGAATTTTCAATTTCATATGAACATGTTTTATTCTCATATGGATTTAGCATAAGAACAGTTGTAATGAAGTTGAAACTATTATTAATCTTTTTTTTATTTAATGTCTGTATGTTGAAATAATTGCCCAGACACCAGTTCTGAAACAAACTTCTCATCTACTTTCTGTTTAATTTTTGTAGTCATGACGTACTTTCTTCAATACGCTAACTGTGACTAAAATAACATACAAGCAATAGTGTTCATTTATGTAGTATTAGTGAAATGCTGTGTTAAATTCAAAGATGTTTAAAAATACAGAGAGTTTTTTTATGAATAAAGAAAGAGACTTAAGTAGTGAATGTTTTCAACCAAAAACCTGTATTGACATTAAACGTACTTGTTATGTGAATGACTGCAAGATGTAATTAAATTTCTGGGACCCAGCTGCTATTTATGTGCTACTAGAGCATGTATGATATTCTTCTTGAATGAATTTACCAATATATTCACTGTGGAATCTTATACTGTATTTATGGCACAATTATCTGCCAAGAAGAGTGACGAATGTCAATGAGCTGGTTTCCTGCTTAATTAAATATTTTAGATCTAACTTAATGGGCCTACATCACATAAACATAGCATTTAATCAGATATAAGTACAGAATGCTGTTTGTGCATTGAAGCTATGTTTGTATAGGTCAGTATCTCTCTTCTTGGTATGCCCTTGAGGATTTTAAAGTGGCTTGGGTGGGAAAGGTAGGTGTAGGAAGCTACAATGCCGTATTGTTGTGAATCAGTCCTGCTTTTATCTAGAGAGGACAAAAGTGTGCAAAAATAATCTTTGCTGATGACTTTTTGAAGAGGTAGATGGGATTTTTAAGTTGTCAGATTTATATATGTTAGTTCAAAAATGATAGATAATGTTTCAGGAAATGGGGAAAACAACATGAACCTCGGATAAGTACAGAAAGGATGCACAGTTTTCAGAGCACCATTAGATATTTGTGCAGCTAGGGAACAAATAGAATAATTATATGTGAAATTTAGTTTAGTTTTTAATCTTCCAAGAAGAAACCTCCTTTCTACTGTATGGGTGTATCTCTCTTGACTTAATGAAATATGAGCATTTTTATGGGAGCACTTGTTTTTTCTCTGCAGCAGGTAAAGCCAGGTCACTGCTAGGTTCAAGTCCAGGACAGCACTTTCTGAGTAGAAAAGTAACTTGCGTTTACTTGCGAGAATGTGTGTGTTTGTGCACCCGCTTTCTGGTTGTCTGGAAAACAATCTTATTAATGCTTCTAGCTTCTCAATTCCTAAATAGTGACCGCATATTTCAAAGACTAATGAAGCCGAGAAGTTCTATTTGATTATGATATTAATGAAAAAGTATAAACAATCTTCAAGTATAATGTGGGCTAATTTTTAATGTTGTCTGTTTATAGAACAGGCCTTGGAAGGGGATCTGGCAGTTTTGTATGTCACTTGTATTATCTGAGAGAGAACTAGTACTTACAACAGTGACCTCACAAGGATTTGACTGTGTGTACAAGTAGAGATTAAAGTAGAGATGGATAAGAGTTGAAAGGTGTAAGTGAAGATTGACGTGTACCCTGAAGTTGTAGGCTTTCCTTTGACATTCCTTTAGTTTGAGGAACCTACATTCAACTTTGAGTAAGTGTAATAAAGTTCAGTTGTGCCTGGTATTTATTCAGATATTTAAAATGTTTTTGAAAACAGTGTTAGTTTTGTATGTTGTACTGGAAGCCTACAAAAACTTAATTCTTAACCAAGTTCCTTATGG
The DNA here is from genome assembly GCA_032159205.1 of Eurystomus glaucurus suahelicus. NCBI lineage: Eukaryota > Metazoa > Chordata > Aves > Coraciiformes > Coraciidae > Eurystomus > Eurystomus glaucurus. The sequence goes on from JAVFHW010036713.1 coordinate 23,424, forward strand.
GTGACAAAAACTGTGTGGTCCATTGTGCAATGCCTGATTGGATATACTAACCTCCCTGGTGTGCACTGCAGCTACAGGAGGGAGTTCTGGTTCTGTCAAAAAAATAGTCCTTGTTTAGTCAGTGTAAGTCTCAAGTAGATGAGAGCAGCTGCTTTAAAGGAGTAGTTGCCGTCTTAATCCAACTGTTCCATTGAGTTTATGTGCTGAGGACAGGTATCTGTGTTTGTGTGCACATGTGCTTTTTCTTTCCTACCCTTTACTCACTCATTTTGGTATTTTTGGCAGTGCTCCCCCAATGAGCTAGTGTATGATCTACTGCTTATGTTAAATTATTGTTGTTGGATTCCCATCTCTTCAATTCTTGTGTTTTGAAAGGCATCGCAGTGAGACTTCTGGGAAGTAATTATTCAGAATGTGCATATTTTACTTCTATGACAATGGTTTTCAGTACTGGAGAATTCTGAGGTGCTGAAGCTTTGTAGATTTTCCTTGGTATTTTCCAACATTTCTGGCAATTGAGGATCTCTCAGTATTTCTTTAGGCTTTGGGGAAAGAAACTATCAAAGACATTTGGAAGTAAAATTTATTACAGAATACTGTAATAAATAGGAGGATATCTAAATAGTATCACCGAATATTTAATATAGTTTTATATTCATACTTTCCTGTACAATACATTGCATTTCATTTTGTTGATTTGTGGGTGTTTTTTTCAAGAGAATTTTCGACTATTCTGAAAATGATGACCATGATGATCCAACGTTAAATGCAACTCTCAAGGCAAAATAATTTTTGTTGCTACCTGTTATGTTTTAGTTTATTGTTGAGAAAGTTGTTGTTAAGGAGTTATCTTTCAAGAATTTTCGAGATATAGTGTGGGAATTGCTGTCTCCTAGGATTTCATTTTTGAAGCTTCCTAGTACAAAAAGTCCTCTGTGTTTGGAACTTGGGTAATTTGTGGATCTTTCTAGAAGCACAGAAATTTCCTCTTATAGTGATTGAAGATGCTGACCTATAAGGCAGACTTTATTTTAATTTTCTTTTACTTGATCACGGAGTGTAACTACCAAGCCAAAATCACAGTTGGTAACGTGAGGTTACTCATGCTTTGAGAAAATATGCCATTCAGTTCTTATATGTCTATGAGAATAGCAGAGTTAACACCTTACAGTAATTTACATGTTTGAAATAAAAAAAATGACCCTGCCATCATTAGATAAATAATGAATTGAAATGTCAGTAGCTAGGGCTGATTTTTCCTTTTCTGTAGAAGACATAATGTCTTTTGAACTTGAAGATTGCTTTGACGTGACAAGTGTGACATTAAAATCAGTGTAGTTCCTTTGAATATGTTAGTATGCCAGTGGTCTTATAAAAAGTGGTGAACATAGGAAGAATCTGCTGTTATTATTTCAAAATAATGTTATTTGATAACATTAAAACAAATTAAAAAAAAAAAAAGTAGTGTTGTAGGTTCAGACATACGGCGGTCCTTTTAAACAACTTCTGCTTCCTTAAATTGTTTGGCAAAGTTATTGTATCAAAATTTATTAACATGTCAATTGTGCCATGTACTTGAGTTTGGGTTTTTTCAAATAGGTTCAAATAATATTTCAGCTTTTTTTTGCTATTGCTGTTTTTAATATCTGTAATGAAACCATTGTAGTGTTGAAAATATATCTTTTACCAGGTAGTGACACCCTGAGCATTTAGTGTTTGTCTCCCAAACAGCAGCTTTAGTCACTTCTGGATGCACACTACAGTTCTTTCCTCCACTTGTTACTTTTATTCTCTAATGGGTAGAGTGAATTGTTTAGAGTTGAATAAGCAAATGTAGCTGTATGGCTAAAACAATTGTGATGTCACAATCCTACATACCCTGCAATGGGTTTGATCACACGGGAACGGCAGATCATTATAAGAAATAAGTTGCTTTAAACACACTCTTCAGGGACTACTTAAATATTGAAATGTGTGGAAGGGAGAAGAGGAAATGAAGTGTCCAGACAGTAATTTAAGGTAAGTTCTGTGGGTGCAGTTTGGGGCAGATCTGGTAGAAAAGTCCAAGGTACCCAATGTATTCTTCACTTTGGTCTTTATTGGTAAGATCTGCCTTCAGATTTGCAGGTACATGAGACCAGTGGGAATGCCTGGATCAAGGAAGGCTTGCCCTTTGTGGATGAGGATCAGGTTATGACCATTTAAACAAATAGGATATACACAAGTCCATTGGAACAGGTAGAATACACAGAGGAGTGCTGAGGGATCTGACCAGTGTCACTGGGAGGTCACTCTTGATTATGTCGGTAAGGTCAGGGTGATATGGGGAGGTTCCTGAGGACTGGGTGAAAGCAAAGGACTCCCATCTTCAAGAGGAAGATCCAGGGAACTGCAGACAGAACATAGTCACCTTAATTGCAAAGAATCTGATGGAGCAAAGAATCCTGGAAACAGTTTCCAAACAGTGGAAAGGAAAAGAAGGTCACTGGGAAGTGATATCTGACCAGCTTGATAGCCTTCTACAATGGGATTGCTGACTTGGTGGATTAGAGTAGAGCAGAGGATGTTGTTTGTTTTGACTTTAGTAAGGCTTATGACACTGTCCCATAACTTTCTTCTAGAAAAGCTGATGAAGTATAAGTTGGATAAGTGAGGAGAATTGGAAACTGGCTGAACTGCCAGACTCACAGGGTTGTGATCAGTGGCACAAAGGCCAGCTTTGAACCCAGTCATCAGCAGTGTGCCATAGGGGTTGGTACTAGGTCCAGTACTCTTAAACACCTTCATTAATGACCTAGAGATGATGGGACAGAGTGCATGCTCAGCAGTTTTTTGGACAATAGAAATCTGAGAGGAGTGGTTGGTAGGTTTGATGGGTACATTGCCCTTCACAGGAACCTTGGCAGACTGAATACATGGCCTGACAGGAGCATCATGAAGTTCAAAAAAATGAAATGCCGATTCCAGCACCTTGGAAGGAATAACCCAGTGCACCAGGATGCGTTGGAAAAACAAAGCACTAGGAGCATTGGAACAACAATGCATTAGGAAAAACAATGTTAGTTCATGGAGGGAGGTGATCCTTTCTTTCTCCTTAGCTCTGGTGAGAGACATATATTACTGCTGAGTGCAGTCCTTGGCTCCCCAGTACAAGAGACACATGGACGTACTGAAGTGAGTCCAGCAAAGGGCCTTGAAGATGATGAAGGGACTGGTGCATCTCTCCTATGGAAGGCTGAGAGAGCTGGGACTGTGTGGGGAAGAGAAGGCTCAGGAGTATGCTTAAATACCTGATGGAAGTCTGTAAATAAGAGGGAGCAAGACTCTTTTCAGTGCTGTCCAGTGTCACAGAGCTGGCCATGAAAATTTGAAATACAAGAATTGAAATACAAGAAATCCTATCTGAACATAAGAAAACACTTTTCTTACTGCAAAGGTGATAGAACAGGTTGCACGGAGAGATTGTAGAGTCTCCATCCTTGGAGACAGATTCAAAACCTGCCTGTATATGGTCACAGGCAATCTGCTTTATTTGACTCTTCTGTTTGCAGAGGGACTGGACTGGATGAACTCCAGAGGTTTGTGATTCTCTGAGTTGCTCTTTTGAAGAGAGAAGGAGTACATGGAGACTGAATCTTCTGGTAGCTCATATACTGCGTTCAGTTCTGGGCTCCCCAGTTCAAGAGGGACAGAGATCTACTTGAGAGAGTCCAACAGAGGGCTATGAGGATGATTAGGGGACTGGAACACCTGCCTTATGGGGAAAGGTTGAGAGACCTAGGGCTTTTTAGTCTGGAGAAGAGAAGACTGGGAGGGGACCTAATTAATGTGTATAAATATGAGGGCTGGGTGTCATGAAGAAAGGGGAAACCTCTTTTCATTTGTGCCCTGCAGTAGGGCAAGGGGCAGTGGATACAAACTGGAGCACAGGAAGCTCCACCTCACCGTGAGGAGGAACTTCTTTACTGTGAGGGTTACAGAGCACTGCAACAGGCTCCCCAGAGAGGCTGTGGAGTCTCCTTCTCTGAAGAGTCTCAAGACCCGTCTGGATGCGTTCCTGTGTAACCTGCCCTAGACTCTATGGTCCTACTTGGCAGGGGGGGTTGGACTTGATGATCTCCAGAGGTCCCTTCCAACCCCTAACATTCTATGATTCTACGTATTTGCTTCCGTGATGTATTTCTTCTTTTTTTCTGCCATTATTCACAGATGGTTAGCATATCCAGACCTGGTGTTTGTATCAGCCATTTTCTTTTTGTACTGCTGTCTTCTTAGTGGGTAGTTTGTCTTTTCCTCTTTTCATATCTGACAGGAGTGGAGTGAGATGGAGAGAGAGAAAGGAAGAATTACTTAGGAGAGCCAACTGTCCCTGTTCATAGTTTTCACTCTAGACAGAAATGAAGGAACATATACAAACTTAAGCCAGACATGACTGTTCTTTATATTAGGAGAAATGAACTTTTTTCTATTTCAAAATTAGAAACTGTTGAGGACTTTTAGGCTTGTTATGCAGAAAGCTATTTTGTCTATGTGAATACATATGTATATACAGAGTCCTTTGTCTTTAATAGATTTACATTTCCTTAATTTATTTCCCCTGAAGGTGTGCTTGGCTCTACAGGTCCACTGTCTTTTGGCAGACAGTACTGATTCCTAGATCTGCAAAAGGGGTAAGAATTCTTACTCCTCCATTAAAGAGAAGAGAGCAAAAGGATAATTCATTTATTAATAATACCAGGAATGAACAGGGCTGTGGTATGTTCTCAAGAAGTTGTATTTGTTGTCTTCATCAGTACAGAGTTTGTTCTTATGAGCAAAGTCAGCGTTGATTTCCTCAGCCCAGAGAGACTGTCTTAATTCCAATTCAGAATGTTATTCGGCAATGGAATCTCATGTTTGGCAATGGAATCTCTCTCTTTTTTTTTTTTTTTTTTTCAGCATTTTCTTACTTATCCAGATCTTTTAACAATGTGGTAATGTTTAATGTTTTTACTACCTCGAAGAATTTTAGCAGGTTTTGCCTGGTGAGACAAACTCCTGTATTAGTTTATTATGGTCTGTTTAGTATCTTCCTTCAAATACTTTTGTGTTTCTAGCTATAACTTCTTCATTGGAGATGAACTGATGTTCTCATGTGAGGGTAATAAATGTATTTTTTTCAGAGGTAAATGTCTTTCAGACAGTTTTGAAGATACATGTGCTATATAAGGAAAGAGTTAAAGGGAAAATATTTCCCCTTCAAAAGCTATCAATATGGCATTCTGAATGTTTTAGGCTTGGTTGAATCATCTCAAGGTGTGGTTCGAGAAGCCTTGGGGGCCTCTTTAGAAATATAACAGTCTGGGAGATGTGTAGATCTGCTGCTTATCTTTCAGGCTTTTGTCCATAAACGCTGCTTTATAGACAAGATTCTAGAACAGTTGCTGTCCCAAGATTTCCAGTTATTTGGGACTTCGTATTGCTCTCTTTTAACAGGAGAACTTTTGAGGCTTCTGAGTGAGTAAAAACATACAGTGAACTGAAGAAAAAAACTACTTATTTTACATTAATCTGTCCTTGGGGGTACATTGTTTATATAATTCCATCATCTTACCAGTCTCCATTGTAGTCTTCAAATACTTGCATTTCAGTTGGCAAAAGGATCGATGAGGCAGTTGGTTCATTATGTGAAATGCATGAGGTTGTGCACAAGGACATTTACAGCAATCAAAAGGCATAATTTACCCATTAATTGCATGTAAACCAATACTACGTTTTGGAGATTGGTTCTTTAAGATGTAGGTGTAATGTAGTTTTTCCATTTCTACCACTTCTACAGATCTCTGGACAGTCCTAGCTCACTGGTGAAAATACGTAGTTACAAAACGTTAACCTTCGGTTATTTTTAGTAGTCTTTTTTTGGATACTGTTTCCCTTCTGGGTGTTCTTCTGGTAGCTTCCATCTTGGTTGTGTTGTTGCAGCTCAGCCTATGCTTCTTTTTGTATGCAAGGGAAAATGAGAAATTCTAGTCACTTTCCGACCTGTTCTTGAATTGGTTATGATCAACAACAGTCTGTGCTTTTTGTTAATCTGCTTCCTGACAGTAAGTTTGAATATACTGGTTGGTTGCAGTCCAGACATCCCTGGTATCTGGACAGCTGAACAGCACAGCATAGCCCATTTACCATGCAGTGGGAAAGCATAAGGCATTTGGAAGAAATCTTGGTATGGCATGAAGATTAGGGAGTGGGATGGTGGGTGAATACAAGCACACAGTCACAACAAAATGATGAGTTCATCTGGGAAACTGTTCAACGGGATACTAACATTTCAAATCTGTATCAGACTCTGAATGTCATCTCTTTGACTCATTTACAGGTTTTTTTCACATTGCAAATTTACCTTCATAATGTCAACAACTAGAAGATATTTTAATAAATGAAGACTATAGTTTTGGAGCGTACTCTGTAATGAGTCTAGGAGTCCTGAACAGCTGCAGTTTGCATAAAAGACTAACTTAACATTTTGTCTGCATCTTCCGGTTGGTCAGTTCACAAAACATGCAGTGTGAGGATAAGGATATGTGTTTCAGCTGCGTCTGTGATCCATGTTGCTGTTTATATTCAGGTATTACAGAGACATCATTGTTGTCTGGATGGTGTCATTAAAAATGACTACACCTTCTTCCATATGTCTTGGTCCATTTTCTTACACTTTTTTTTCCCGATTAATAGATATCTACCTAGGATTCACTTTTGCTTAGGATCATATTTACTCTTCTGGTACTGTACTGACTAAAGAGAGGTACTGCTGACCTTGACTGTTCCTCTGTTTCATTTCTGTCCATGCTGTTCTAGCATTGGATAATTGAGCTACTCAGTTATCAGAGTTTCAGAAAATTGACATTAATTCTGAATGCAACATGATTTGATTTATTTAGAATGCTTTCAAAGCTGTTTTGCTGTTTGGTTCTGGTTTATTAAAGCTGTTTTATGACAGTTTAGACTCTGCTAGTAAAAGGCTAATGTAAACAGGTAAACAAAGCAATAGAATTGTCTAAAGTTGGTTGGATTTCATTCCCTTAGTTAACTAATCAGTTTTGAACCTATTGAGCTAAATCAGGTTAAGTGTCAGAGTCAAAGCAGAGCATAATGATAGTCTACATAAAAGATGTGTATAACAATTCCTTGCTTTTCATTTGTGCCGTTTTGATGAAAGGTGACTGAACTTGTCAACATACTTGAGGGTTTTTTTCACTGCATATATTAGTAAGTGACCTACTGTTCAGCAATGAGCTTTTTCCTCTTGCTGATTTGCTTTTAAATTTGAAATGTAAGTTTTACAGATTATATAGCTGGTATCAGTGTCTTGTATCCATCAGGGGCTATTTGAATTTAAATGATGAGGTACATGAGAACTGGTTCGTTAGTCACAAGCATTGACCAAAGCATATTTCAACAGGAAATACCTATCATGACTCAATTGTTCCAGTCAAGTTTCAGTCCTAGAAACCTGAGAATAATCTACTTTGTGCTGTATGCTGCTATCTCTTTACTAAAGGATCTCAGTGGATCAGAGATATCAGTGTATTTCTTCTTCTGACATCACTCTGAGACAGCAAAATACTCTCTGTTTCAGAGATGGGAAGGTTGAAGCTATGGCAGGCAAAGCGACATACCAAAGATCATGAAATGGAATGTGGGAAAGCAGGGTACTGAGCTTAAAGATCCCAACTCTTAGTCAAGGTTCTTCACTGCATGGACCAGGACTCTCCTGGGAGTATTTTTGGTTCTTCTAGCATAGAAGCTATATGGAGAATGAAATATTTAGAATTCCTTTTCTACCCTTAAATCAGTGAATTATACAACACTATGTAAACAGTTAAATTATTTATGGAGATAGGCAGTCATTGTTGTGTATATTAGAGTCTAGAGCTGAAGGGACCCCCTTATGCTGTTAGTTCAGAATTTGACTTCTGATAAGATTGATATAGTCTCTTTTGTATCACCTGTAAGAGGGTTGAATTCTAAACTTTCTAAAAAGCGATGAGAGAAGAAGTGGGTTATTATACCAGTTGCATTCTAAGTAAATTGGTTGAAGTAGTCTGAATCTTCATTAATTATTTAGGTACTAATTTTTAACATATTACACAGTGCACCCCTTCTGTAGTGATCTTGCAGTTGTCTAAGTCAGCAAATCTACTGAAACAGTGTAATAAGCCACCACAGCTTGTCCTAAAATGAAGTCAGTAAGCAGCCAAAATACAGTTTCCATGGACTAGAACTTCCAGGATTAGTGGTGGCTTAGCTACATTCTTAGTGTATTTAGGTCTGTGTAATTTACATGTTTATAATTAAATTTCAGAAGCTAACATAAGTAATGGAATTTTTGAAATTTATCTTTGTCCATGTTAGTGTCATGATATAAGAAGAGCTAAGTTGGATTATCAGCTTGTCTTCAGTGATACTATTGGAGTTGACCTATTAGCATCTTCATTAACTGAATTTTAAGAAATAGGTATCACATGCTTAATCACTGTAGCTGAGCAGTTAATCTAGTAGGTTTTTTTGATGGCCAGATAACTGACTTATCAGTCTGAGAGACATATCTACACAAAAGCTTTTAAGATGATATTAGGTAAGAAAGAAAATAACGATTTTTTTTTTTAATTAATCTTTCATCATATCTCATTAGTATAAAATGTTTTATGTTTTAAAGAAATTTCTACATCCTGCCACATGAAAAATCAATTAAACAATCCAAGTTAAAAAAATATTTATTGTATGGCTTCAGGTTCTATGTAGGTATCTGTCTCTATCAGCAATCATGAGAAGGTACAAAAGAAATGAGATGTTTAGTAGATTTCATACAGGCATGCATTTTAGGTATGTTTAGCATTTCTGAGAGGTGCTAGTCTTAGAAATACAGATTTATGTATCAGCCTGTTCTCAAGTGGGTTGTCTCTCCACTGGCCTATTATATTTTGGGGCACTTGGTGTTTAAGGTTTCAGGAAGTGTAAAGACTTCTTTTGAGCTTTTATGCCATAAACTTTGGGGGCATGTTTGTCTGAATAACTGTTTTGTTTTCTTTGTTCTACTTGTGTAGTTACGTCACTTAGATACTGTGAGGATAGTGGTGATGGGCATTTTAGTTAGGCAATATTAAGTTCTATGTTATTTTTTGTTTTGTTGTTTTTTGGTTTTTTTACTTTACTTGAAAATGTTTAGACCCAAGGCCTAGTGCGCAGTTTTGGTTTTTTGTTTGGGTTTTTGTTTGGTTGGTTGGTTAGGTTTTCTTCAGGCTGAACGTTAGTGGAATACCACTATACCCATGCTAAAACTAGAAGTAAAACTATACAGCATTCACTGTTATGAAGATTTCTAAGAAACCCTAGAGTTTAGGAGTAAATTTTTTTTTATTTTAATAATAAGGCAGAGCGCACTTCTGAAAACAGCTGTGCTTACTAAACTGTACGTCTAGGTAGTACACTGTGTAAAAACTGTATAGGAAGTAGTCTTAAAATTCTGCAATCACTACATTATAATATACTACCTACCTAGTTTTCTATACTATAATGAACCTTTAAGTAAGCCATATAAATAAATTGTTACCCTACCACATTTTATCCCCAACCATCTGTTTAGGTTGGGTTGTTTTTTTTTTTTTCCTAGATTTTTTCCTTCAAATATGATTGGGGAATTTTCTGTGTGTGTGTCTTTTCTGCCACCCTGTGGGCCAATTTATTTTACTTCAAGAATGGATTCTTCCTCTATTTTCAGGAAAAGAATAGCTATGTTTTTTCTTACATGGATTTTTCTGCAGTTGTTTTCTACTCATTTTTGTTTTCAGAGCTGAAGTTTAACAAAACTCCTCCTAGTATTTTAAAACTTGCATTAACTGTCTTGGGAAGCTAATGAATTCAGTTTCTGTTACTGGCCTCTATCCATTTTTTTTCCTGAATTTTTGTAATCAGAACAAGAGCAAAAGGCATAATTTGTAATGACTGCTCTTACACTATACACTTCAAGACAGCGGAATGCATGTAGTTCAGTTCATTTGTAATAATAACATTACTTTACCTTCTGCTTATAAAGCAAACCAAGCAGAAATCTTTGAATAAGTTGTACAAGTTTTACCAGCAAAGTAGGCAGACATTATGCAGGAATTAATTTTGACTTCTGAAAATATTCTGTAGTCATAAAATCCTTGGATAAGAAAAAAAAACTTAGTTTTTTTATACCATTTGCTTCCCTTTTGGTCTCCTATAGAATTAAACTTTTTACTGTGTGTTATTCTTGATCCCCATGAAGCCTGAGGATACCAGCAGGAATTAATCCAGTCAATTTAAAGTATATATGTAATTTTAGAAAGTGAAAAGCATAGATACTATTTTAGATCCTCATTCCAACCCCTCCCCCCCTCCGATACATCAAAATTTTACTTAACTTTCTCCATTTATGGAATTTAGAAGTTTAAGAATTCTTCACATACGTGGTGTTTAAAATAGCTTTGAATTTGATGTCTACATGTGTATGCTATTGGAAGCACAATTCACTGTAATATAACTGTGTGGTTTCTGGACTCTGTTGCTGATGAGCTGGCTGCAAAAATGTATAGAAGTAAATGATGAATATTTTAGCACAAAAGCATCAAGCAAAAGACCTTCAGCCAATATTCCTTGACTGTGGTAAGACACCTTGCAGAATGTGTCATTTTAAAGGTGGAAATGAGGAAGTTTGTATTTTTTTGATTGTGCCATGTTTCCCTACGTCTGAAATAATATGAAAGTTTAAATGGCTGGAATTTCTAAGGATTCTAGCAACATGTATTTTCTTCAGCTAACTTAGTAGCAAGTGGTGTCAATTTAAGAATGAAGGTTTAAAAGTGGTTAAATGTTTGAATTTTCGGAAGATGATCTGACACAGCAGTCTGTTCATTTTTTGTCCAACTTCCTCTATGGGTTCGCTGACTGTGACAGCAGTTTGAAAAAGGAAGATCTTGTTGGAAAATCAAGTACGGGCAAATCAATGAGTTCGTGGAAGCAGGCATGAGTAAAAACAAGGCAAACTGAGAAAGCATGTTTAGTTAAGTGTATGCTATAGAGAAAAGTAGGAAAGGATCCAGACATTCAGTATAACAGTAGGGAAGGAACATTTGGAGACCTCTTGCGGTTTAGATGGATTCTTACAAAATAGAATAGTTCTTTGTTTTTGACACATGTAGGAAAAAACAAATAAGGTTTCCTGAAAGCTCTAAATGCAGCAACTTTTATGGTTTAACTAGTTAGTTTCCTCTTCCCCCTTTCCTTCCTCCCCCCTTCTTTTCTCCCCTTTCCTGCTTATTTCCCTTTCTTATATTTTGATGGATGAGAAATTGTTATTTTACTGTCTTTTTCTATTACAGTTTTAAGTGCTCACACATTGAGTGAGCATCCTTAAAACTTTGTAAAGTATTCTACATACATTTAGTTTAACAAGACTTTGGGTTTCTCTTTAAAGTTTGAATTGAAATATAAATTGCATTTTTGTAAGGTACCCAACCTTTCCAGTCTAAGAATTGAATAGTGCCACTTAAAGGCTAAATTTGCAACCCAAACCTTTTCTGTGGTTTTAGGTTAGATCTTTTTGTACATACAGATTCTTTACAACTGCCAGAATTCTAGATGTGATAATGAAAAAATGAATATTCTCATTTTATATGGCATATGCATCTTTAATATAGGGAATTATTTATGAAAAGTGCAATTCTTATAGTTTATATGCCTGATTTGTCTTTCCTGACTCTTGTGTAGATTATAATTGATTTATAATAAAATCCTGCTTTTCAGAAAGGGGGGAAAAATGGGAGTTTAAATGTGAAAAATATTTTAGCTTGTCCAAGGTTTATGTTGACTCTAAATAAGTCTAGGCCTTCATGGTTGACAGTTACAAATAATTAGCTTTGTCTCCCTTAACAAAGAAAGCATGAAGAGCTGCAAGACATTAATTACCTTTTCTGTCATGATAATAATAATTTATGTATTTAACTTCTGCAGTTACTTAAGTTGTTACAGTGCTAAGCTGCCTACATTACATGTAATGGAAGTGACAAGTAAAAGCTACAAAGCATGTTTATGTTGCAAGAGAAGGAATGTGACTGACAGCTACATTTCTCTCTACAAGAAAGAGCTGTGTTGCAGAGCCTGAAAAATGTTCTAAATGTATAATCCTTATCACTTCAAACTTCAGAAGTAAATTTTGAAAAGTCATTACCACTTTGGTTGCTTTTAGTATGGAAACAACAATGGTTAAAATATTACTTGGAAAGTAAGTTATTTTTAGAAACTTGTCAGCACTACCAGTAACTGAAATTACAGATAAAATAATACGTATTTTATGCTTTGAAATAACATTTGAAATCCATTTGAAAGTAACAAAGTAACAATGTCAAAACTAATCCAAATATGTAATTTGGAAGGCACAGGGACATAAACATATATTAAATAATTGCTGTTGTAATATGAAATAATGTAGGACTTGTGGTTTTATTTTATGAGAGATTGTTATTATTTACATTAATGTACTTTTTAAAGTTGTAAGCTTAACTCTAATATGTGTCATTTCTAGTTGAAGACAAAATGAGATCCAGAAATAAGGGTGTAAGTCTAAAAACTTGAATCTGTTCCCTGTCTTGCTGATTCTCTGTGTTGACCAGAACAGAGGTTTTTTTAGGCCTACATACCGAAAGGTATTTAGGAATCTTAATTCCTCTTAGCTAATCCTTGGTCAAAGTTTAAGTAGGTTTTTTTTTTTTTTTCATTTTCAAAAGTATGTGGTTTTTAAAGTTTGTCAATACACTTGGCATAATTTCATATTGTGATTTAGCATCTCACATATGTTGCTAAATTTATAAGGAAATGACTAGGATTTAAGAGACATTAGTCTTGGCTCACCATCTTTTCTTTCTTCAGTACATATTCCATGGGTTTTTTTTTTTTTCAATCAGACTGAAGAGCTTCCATTTGAGGAAAGTAATATATTGGTATGAAATTGACAATATCCTAATCAACAGAGAAGAAATGAGGCTAAATTGAGACATAAAATTGTTTAGCATGTATCAGCCTCCAAAAAATGATTTGGAACTCAAGTATCAGTGTTTTTTTAAATCTTACTCATTTATTTCACAAAGATTGATCCATATTATTGTTTGTCAATGCAAAAATGTGTATTTCAAGGTCATTCAAAAGCAGACTGATGGCATCATGGCTTTTAGTCATTACTAGCCACTATCTGTAAACCAGTCCTGGCAGTTTTCTATCACCCTCAAGCTTGCTGAGGTGCTCTCTGTCCCACCATGTAGATCATTAATGAGGATATTAAAAGTACTGTACCCAGTATCAATCCTTGTGGGCACTCAGCTAGCCCTCTAGCTGAGCTTTATGGCACTGATGACAACCCTCTCTTGTTGGTTAAATCCATTCAGAGCTCTTCTTTTGAAACATGTGTGCCACCAAATACATCTTTCAGAACTTTGCGGATTTGAAGCACACTTTGTAATCATAAGAGGTTATTAGTTGTGCAGAATTCTCTCTCTGGCCTTACTGTTGCACCTGTATGCCTATACAAAGTGCATGTCACTCACAGGAGGTACTTGAATTCGTGTCTGTACTTGGTTCACTGACCGGTTCATAAGGACTGCATGACAGGCATCTCTCTGTCAAATTCATACAACATGTATTACGCTGATTCCACTAATAAAATCCTTATAGCCTCTAGTGGCATAAAACAGCATACTGCACAACCATTAGGGACGGTTGCATGAGATGCTTCAAGCAAACTTAGGACTACTTTGTAAAGAAATACAGCAGTTACAATAACCATGAATATCAGAACCTTACCTGTAATTTTTAACAAAAGTTTCTGAGCTACAATGTAAAAAGTAGTCTCCTCTTACCGTGAACTTCTCCACTAATATTTGTCTCTCTTAAATGCCACAGATTTGTTTATTCGTACTGGTTCTTAACGTGTCATGCTTTTTATCCAATAAAATCTTCTTTCTTCTATGCAACACAATTGTTGAAACAGCTTTATAATTGTCATTGCTCTCTTTTTGCAATTCTCATATTTTAGCACCTTTCTTTTCCTGTATTGATGGCTATGCTGTGCTTCTGTGTTTTTGATGACATGGTGGTACCAAGTCTCAGGTGTTTCATTATAGTAACTCTATTTCCTTTTTGGACAGGAAAGGATATCCTACATAATTTTTTTTATTTTTTTTATTTTTTGACACACAAGGTAGGAAATGGATTTTGGTAATTACAAATCAGATTAGATGCAATCCTTTCATTAACTTTAACTTTCCTTATGCTCTCATCAGTAGTATATTTTTCCCTTTGCTTTTTACTTTTTTATTAATTTATTAGATAAGTTTCTCATTTACTTAAAAATAATGAGTGGAACCTTCTTGGCTTGTTTCTTATTTTGAAGCTCTCACTACATCATCAGTGAATCACCAATTCAGATGGGATCTAAGCTTTGAGAAGAGCCCAGTCTCAACGAATTGCTGATAGTGACTGAACATCCTAGAAACTTGATAGAATCCTCTCTTAAATTACCATATTTTATTGTGCTTTTGTTCTTCCTGTACAAGCTGGAAGAATCTTGATTAAAGTTTGCTTTGTGTTCTCTGGTTGATGAGACACACTGCATAGTATACAGCTGCTTCTTGTCAGTTTCAGAGTCTGCACTGGTAAGCTATTTACCTTCTCCTTCCATTCTCTCTCTCCTTTCTGGCTCTAATACAGTAATGCTTCAAGTAATGTACTGCTTATCATAAACTGATACACAAGAAGTTTGTAATTATTTTTGTATCATAAAGATGCATCAATATTCATACAAAAGTTAGACAATAACTCCCAGAAATTGAAATTATAAAAATGTTAATGTGTTGTAATATATTGACTCCTGAAAGTATTTCTACCTTACATTTATTGCAGAGTGTGATAACAGTAACCATTTAATTTGTGATAGCTTGCTAGAGGAAATATACCCCTGTTTGCTTTAGGTCAGATTCTGCTTTTGCATTTTGTGTACTACTTGTGTATTTCCCCTTAATCACCTACTTCTTCACTATTTTTTTTTTTTTCTTTTCTCCTTGCTTTGGTATGCAGAGAAACTTGTTAGCATTTGTTGGAAACTTGATAAAACGGAAACCCACAAAATCCATCTGACTGCTTTTTAAACTGTGCAATTTGTCTGCAGATGGTAATTAATAGAAGGCAAGGAACATTTGTGTTAAAAAATGAAAGATTGTCATTTAAGTGCAATTTGTTTCAGTATCTGTAGTCCATAGGAAGTTCTTTTCAGAAGACAGACTGAAATTCATGGGCACAGAGCACCCTGGGACTGGCTGAAGCAGCTGCCCCCAATCATTTGCCCAAAACAGGGTGGAACTGGAGGTCCTTTTTTGCTACATAGTTGGGGTGACCACTTTACTTCTGCGATGGTCTCATGGCAGGAAGTCACCATGTGTGGCCACCTTGTAACTCATGAGCTTACATATTGCCCTGCAACTACCTGCCACCATCAAAGGCATGTGACCTCAGCACACTCTTTGGTTAGCAGTTATTTCCTATGGACGAGAAAGTAATTAAATAACAGCGTAACACAGGGTGGAGCCCCCCCATGTCACAAGTCCAATGAACAAATCCAGGCATATACAAGAAGAAAAGGAGGGGGTATGAGACGGGTGTGATCAGGAGAGGGGCACAATTAAGTGGCAACATGTCCAGGGACTACTGGCTTGTCCTCGGAGATGGCCCACCAGGGGTCCCCTGTGCACCCCTGGCCATGTGCAAAGAGGAGCCCAGTCCTGGAGCACCACTTCTGGCTCCAAACTGCCTGTCAGGATGGCCAGCACTGTTTATTACTGGAGCAGCTTTGAGGCTTTGCGCTGTGTCGTGAGATACAGGCATGGCTTTCTGCAAAAGGGGAAATCCAGAACAAAGGACCAACTTCAGAGGAACATGAATGTAGAGACAATAAGGACAAGCCCCAGCAGAACCCTAAAAAAAGACCACATGAAGCAGAGGAGCCATCTGACATGCTTGTGCATCAGGAAACAATTTCCAGGTGAGTTTCACAGAGAAAGCAGAAGTGTTGGTGGGAGCTGCCTTTGCCCACTGCCTTGGGGGAACCTCGCAGTTCCATTTAACATCACTTGAGGTACAGTCTTGTGCTATATCTGTTTCCTTATCCTTAGGTCAGTGTCCCTATAGAACATTTTAAAAAGCTCCAACTGAATAGCTGAGGAGGCAGAAGACAGAAGTGTTCCTGTCTGGGCCTGCACCAGTTAAAGAATGAGCAGAGAAAGGACAGCGGCTTTCACAGAAGAGCGGAAAAAACCCCAACAAAACCTTGGAAAAGCCTGACCAATGACTGACACCTATCAGAACCAGTTAATGTATCTCTGTGCATGAATTAAATCACAGTGAAGTGTTTTATTTTTCATATGTGTATAATAATGGCATACCAATATAGATGTCCATGCTGCCACTTCCCTTTAAAGGCATTTGCTATGCTTCTGGGGAAGTGGGAAGCTTGGATGTAATAAATCCCTCTGTAGAAGCTGCTAAAAGCCCGACTGTTGGTATGAGCTGGAATGAAGTGGCAACTTGGCTTGTAAACCAGGATACCTGGACCTTATGCAAGCCACCAAGAAATCCCTTTAAGAGAACCAAAGTGTTTGTGGCAGAGGTGGATGCTTGGTATCAGCTGACTTGGTGGATGCACAGTAGTTTTCCAAATATGACACTGTTAAGTACAGCTTAGGTGTGGAGCTAGACATGCTGCACAAGCATGTCTCTGCCGTTGGTCTAAAAGGCAAAATGGGTTCTGATGTAGCTGGGGCTTTTAAAGCCATTATTAGCAGACAGTGGACATATTTGAAAGTAGAGACTGATAGGGCAAAGATTTTGTTTGTTTTTAAAAGCGGCCTTTATACTGCTTTAACTGCATGTTTACTGTTCGTTACCTCATTACTAGCAATGAAGCAAAAGCCTCCACTGCAGAGTATTTTAATAGGTTGCTTAAAACTAAGATGTGGAGGTATTTTAGTGTGCAACACTTTTTGCTACATTGATGTGTTACCAGGTTTATAAAGGACTGTAACCATAGCTTCCACAGAGCTATCAGAGCCAGTCCTGTGGGTGTGATCCCTTTAAACTCTATGAAGGTTTAGAAAATCAAATCCAGGGATTGCTTTAAAGTTAAAGAATATGTGCCTTTGCTCAGAAAGGCAGACTGTATCACAGTGCTTGTAAC
This sequence comes from Eurystomus glaucurus suahelicus, assembly GCA_032159205.1. Classification (NCBI taxonomy): domain Eukaryota; kingdom Metazoa; phylum Chordata; class Aves; order Coraciiformes; family Coraciidae; genus Eurystomus; species Eurystomus glaucurus. The sequence continues at coordinate 40,705 of JAVFHW010036713.1, forward strand.
AAAAGAGATTTTAGAAAGATTATCATCGGGTGTTTGTGAGTGAAAACTTCTCAACAGCTGTGAAACTGTGGGAAGGGAGCCAGTATGCACCTGTGCAGTTCAATAGACTGTGGTCATGAAGAAATAGAGAGGACATTTTACCCTGAAGAGTTTCAAAAAGGGAATCTCAGTGAGGACAGAATCTACAAAACCGACAAAATCATTGCTATGAAAGTGAAAATAAGAAAGAAACGGCAGCACAAGTCCAGGATGTGTAGTGATTGGAGTTTGAGTAGGGGTAAAATAAAGATGATGGTTTCTACCTTATGCTAGCCAGCATTCCCAGCACCAGAATTTTCCCACAAAACATCTCTAACTTTGTCATAGACTTGCTGAGGCCTTTGCAGCTCTCTGGCAAGTAGGAGGTGAAATTGGAAAAAATGCAACACCTGCACAGAAGGAATAACCTCTGTGAAGACAACATATTTGAACTAGTAAGGCAAAGCACAGCTGGATAATACATGGCAGTATCCTTTGCAGAAATCCCATTATCACCATCCCTCACAGTGCTGATGGACTATACAAACCATCTTACTAACCCCAACAACAGAGCTTCAGGCCTCAGTGCCCCTGCAGCTGCCCTGGACTGTATCCTGTCATAGAGAAAACAGCATTAAATTGTTGTAAATCTTTACCTTTATCTCTTGTAATGCTATTTATAAATGTATTTTTAAAATTAAACTTAGAACCCAAGTGAAACTTTGTGTTTATTCTTCAACTACTTTTTTTTTTAATGGGCAATATAGGCATCAAAGTTGAAAGTTTTTATGATGATTTACATATTACACTAAATACTACAGGGGGAGGCACTGTGCTTTTTAGGCAGCTTTCTTTTCTAATGTGGTATGGTGCTTCTTAGTTCTTATTTACCTTTAATTGTTCCAAGAGGTCCTGGTTTGCTGCGCTGCCTGTGAAAGAAGATGGGACATTTGCCACAGCCAGGGTGTTAGAAAAAAACCTGTTCCAATCTTTAGGTATTCTCAAGCTTAAAGGGGCTTTGTGCAACCTGTTGGGTGCTGGCTAGTCTGGCTGGTGCCAGGATGCTCTATGCACACGTTTGGAGACAGCAATGACAAAAAAACCCTTGGGGGACCCAAAGGGCAAACCAGTAATGTAGAGGGTGAGGAAGTTCAGGGCAAGTGGTGGTGGTGATGGGTGTAGTGGGCAGATCTACCTTTGGGTGCTGAGGAGCAGTGCATACAGTCCAGGATGAGTGCCATCCTTGGACCCTTTGTATATGACTCCCCAACCCACCTTCATCCTTTCCTTTCCTGAGCTTTCAGAGCACTGCGTGCTGCTGGCAGTCATGCTTGTTTTTTGGGTACCACATTCTGGAGTTTTGCTTTGGAACTTCACTGATCCCTGAAGGGAAGTTTGTAGTCTTGCCTTTCCTGCCCACATGGCCATTATGTGCAGGAGACAGACTGAAGCTGTGGGTTGTTTATTGGTTCAGAGGCAGTTCATTGCACACTGCCACTCTGAGCCAAATGGCTTTCATGGGTCATTAAAATAACTAATTTCACTGATAATATGGGTATATTTGTAAATCTGGTTTAATTTGTGTATCTGCTTTGTTGTAAACTTCCCATTCAGAATAGACAAATATAAGCAGTAGAGTGTACAGAGTTTGCGGAGTGCACCGGATCTCATCAGGTTGCTGTGTTACAAGCGTAAGGACTGTGTTGATTCTGCTCTTCATGACTCATTTTAAAAGGTGCAGAGGTACATCGCATAAGGTGATCTTTTTACAGTCTGTCTTTCTTGGCATACTAAACAACAGTTTTTATTTATGTAATGGTTTATGTAGTGCAGATCTGGCTGTTATTTTTAGAGGAGGAGATAAAATTACACCTCCCTCCACAACCAGTTTAGTGTGTTCAAATGCAGGGTACCAAGTGGTTTTGAAAGATATACACTCTGCAAAGCTTCTGCCTCTTTAACATTTCCATGAAGGCAATCAGCCTTGCTGTTGGTGCCAGCAGCTCCCAGCAGAGGATGGGTTCATCCACTGGGCTGGCCAGGCGCTCCCCTGCAGCCTGCTGAGCAGAGGTGTTGGAGATCCTTGGAGCTGCCTCCCCTCACACCACTTGGTCCCTCCCCACAGACCCCTTCTCCCAGCTGTGGGCTTGTTGTTGGTGGGCTTTAGGCACAGGTGGTAGTGCTGCTGTGGGGATCTGCTGCGCACCCTCTCCCTGGACGTGGTCCTCTGCTGGCGAGCAGATGAGCTGACCAGGTACTGCTGATTGTCATTGTTCACCTTCACTGTGTGCAGGATGTGTTTGAAAGGTTGCCTGCAGAGCGGGCACACAGGTTTTATGGAAGCCCACTGCCAGATGCAGTCAAAGCAGAGGGCGTGGAAGCAAGTGTTGACATAGGCTATGCTGTCCGTGTTGCCCAGGCAGATGGGGCACAGGCCATCTGCTGCTGCCTTGCACTGCATCTGGTTTGTGACAGCCATCACACCATAGCCACTGCCTTGCAGACCCTCCTTGGAGCCTGATGCCATGCCCTTCTGAGAGAAGTGCAAAGTGGCTGAGCTTTTCTGACAGCAGGAACGGAACAGCAAAGAAAGTCCCAGGAAGTGGTGAGAGAGGGGAGGTAAGGGTGTCCTGAAGGGTTTCCTTGCAGGCTGGGAAGTGGCCAACCAGGCCTGTAGGCTGCCCTCCACATGTGTCTGCCCCACTCGGGTCCCCCCAGGCATGCTGCCCTCCCTTCCAGGTCCCCCTGTCCCCTGCCGGCCCCAAGACAGCCAGCATGACTTGAGCTAGCACAGGGTACCTGCCGGAGGCAGTCAGGGAAGGCAGAGGACCTGGCTGGGAGCCTTCAGTGGTGCCAAGGGCCCCTGCACCCTTCTCAAGCCCACAGCCCTTGGGACAGCTGCTGTGCAGGACGCACAGCACCCATGTGAGCCAAGTCTCTGCACAAAGGCAGCACTCCAGGTGGTGGTCCACAGTCCTGCTGTAGGTTGCACACTGTGTGTGTGCACTCACAGGAGGCCTGGATCAAATGCTCTGGGAGAGAGCCTGCAGCTGCTGAAGGGCAAGGAAGCTGGGGCTGTCACGAATGTCTGCCAGCAACATCACAGGATTCTCTGGGTCTGTGCTTCAGCCACCACCTAGCAAGGACAGCAACACCCCAAAGGAGACAGCCCTTGCTTCATGGAATGTTGCCTGTGTTTTGGTGGCCTTTTGGGCAGGGATTTACATCAGGCTCATCAGATCCTGTGGTGAGAGGCTGTTTGCCCTGAGCAGAAGGGCCCAGTAATGGGCAGTACATCAATGCAGGTGAGGAACTCTGGTGACTTCCTTTGTGCCA
>JAVFHW010036761.1:0-10939 GCA_032159205.1 Eurystomus glaucurus suahelicus
CGGCTTTCTGGTGGGGCTTCCGCTGGCGCGGCTGGGCTGTGAGCCTGCCATCAGAAGAAGCCCAGAGAAGCCGAAAGAATCTCATCAGTTCCCCCGCCCCCGCCAGGGGTAAAAAAAGTCCAGGCTAAAGCGATCCATCTGAAGACTCAGCCAGAATCACCTTCGGGACTTCCCGGGGGGACCTGAGGGGGACCCAACCCCACTCCCCGAAAAGATCCTTGAGAAACACGGTTTCTTTCTGTTACCGAGGTGGTGACAGCCCCCGGTCATCTCTGAGCTGCGGCCTTGGAGCTTCGTACCCTCCTGTGTCCGGGGTTTTTTTGGTTTCCTTTTAAGAGCCAGGGACCGCCCGGCCCTTTGCAGAGATATAAGGGGTTATGGACCCGCTCGGCGATAATGCCTGCACGTGTCAGAGGAGTTTCAGTCCCCGCAGGATTTGGCACTTCTTGGTACCCCTGTGTCGCAGTCCCCGTGGGGCGGGGGCGGTTGCTCGCACGTGCAGGGGAGGTGCCGCGTAAGGACGTCTCGGCTCTGGCCGAGCAGGGCGGCCCGGACACCTCCGGGGCATGAAGGGGGCCGGAGCGGAGGGCATTTACTCGAAAATGACTGCTTTTGGCCAGGACACTGACGGCCCTCCCATGCCCGCTGAAATAAACAGAAAAACGCCGGCTGAGGATGGCTCGTGTGCCTGGGCTTTGGACCAGGCTGCCTGAGCAAGGAGTTGGAAACCGTCTGGTGCTGTTCCCTGTAGGTAACTGTCCTATGGCTCCCCAGTTTGTAATGAGAATTGGGGGATAACGAGCAGCAGCAGCCAGCAGCTAGCGGGATCACAGCTGCCTTTACCCAAGTGTATTTGTCACTTAGAAAGGGCGTGTGTGTTCTTTAGGGTTTTGAAGGTCGTTGGCCTCTCGTTAATTGCTAATGGCTTAGCCCGTTGCTGTCTGGTGAAGCCACTGCCTTGCAACTTGTCTTTCAGTGTTAACAACTATTGTGAGAGTATCTTGGGGTGAACGATGTCAGTTTTGGAACTTCTGGATGATGGAGTACTTGTGTGCGGTAGTTAGAGGCTCACTCGGGTGAAAATAGGTTCTATGTTTTTATTCTAGCAAAACCAGGACATGACAGATGACGTGTAATTGCAAATAGTTCATATATACCTGCTGCAGTACAGGGGATGGATAAGATGACTTCTGGAGGTCACTTCCAAACTTAACCCTTCTGTGATGCTGTGATTCCTCTTGGGAGAGCTCTCCTTTAACACTTATCCGGTAGTTTTCAACACTAGCTATATATAATTAGAGCTGACAGTCCTTTTTAGTTAAGCAATAGCCCTATCTCATAAACAATCACTGTGGCACAACAAAAGGTGAATTGGATGTGAGCACCTTTTACCTATACAACTTTTCTTGTTCCCCTCTAATTTACACTTTTGCTTTTTTTTTTTTTTTTGTATTTGTATTATAAGTGCATTAGGGCAAAGAGTTTACCTATTTTTCCTGTTTGCAAAGTACTTCATTAGCACAGCCATTAGCAAATGAGCAGCAAATAATCTTTTGACTGTAGTGCCACTATCAGTACCAGTTAAGCAGCTGTGGCATTCTAGAGGAGTTCCGTTGCAATTTTTCATGTGGTATGCTTGTTATCACATGCTGCCAGATGTTGGAAAGCCAGAGCAAAACTGCAGCTTCAGACCTGATCAAGGCTGAAGATCTGCAAGTGCACTGTTAGCCATCAGGCTGTTAGAAAACAAGCTGCTTCAAACCGCTTGGGTATTTTGAGGCTCTGACTTCATGTGCTTCCGAAAGGGATCCCCCAGCTAACAAAGGCTGATACATAATTCTGCAAGTGGTAGTTTCCTCCTGCTGTCTAGAAATTTGAAAAGTCACTAAGGAAAAGGAGGATGTGGTTTGGGACGAGTGGCTTTATATTAGTGTGTGTTTCCTATCCTACGTGCCTAATATTTTGGATAGGAAAAATGGTGGGATCTCATTTAACCTGAAAAAATGGTGATTGAATTCTCTCTGAACAGCTGATTAGTCCCTTTACTATTCAAGATGATTAAGCAGCAACACACAACAGAAGCATAACATTTATTAGAAACACAACTTTAAAGGCTGTTCTGTTGACTTCCCAGTAGCCTGTGTTCAGTAACTGTACTGCAGAAGGCTGAGAATAGTTGAAGTCTGTTTGCTGAAGGAGTTTGTAGCACCATAGTGTCTATAGGTGATCAACTGTAATATGAATATTCTCTATTCTGTGTGTAGAATGTATAGTCATCTGTAAACATGGGAACACAGCTTTTCTTTTTTTTTCCTCATCTGATTGCTATAATAAAAAAGTAAAATCATTATGTATTTTCCTTCCTTTCTTTACATACCAGTAATACTAAAACCAATTTTGACTTGGTGTTCTTTGTGACTAGATTGATTTTTGAAGAGGAATCCTTATAAGCAAAATGTTAATATTGGTCTTAGGATTTCAATGTATTTCTCAGTCACAGGTGTAATGCTAGAGAATACTTGCAGTAACCCTTGACTTTAGTTTGAATCATGGGTCCCAGACAACGTCTAGAGCTTTGTCGGAGCATAGTCAGTGTCATCCAGCAGAGATCGAGAGGTTTGTGGGCATTTGTAAATGGAGCAGAGGAGAGTGCTCTTTGTCTTAAGTTTGCAGTGGAGCCATATGTGAAAAATGAAAGAATTTCAGCAACAAATCTTTTCTGCAGCATCCTTGCACCTGTGTGAAGACCAGTTTGTGGCCAGAGTTACGGATTCATTGAATGTACTGCCACAGCAGCTGTAAGTTACAATACAAATAGACCAGTTCCAGACTGCTCATTAAATGAGCAGTTTTGTGTGGCGTGATCCAGATGGTGTGTTAAGCAAAACAGGAAACTCCTCCACTTTCGTGCCTGTTCAGTTTTGTGCGTCATGTTGGACTAGCCACCAGAATGTCTAGCACCAGAGAACAAAGCAGGCTTTTAAAGTGGGGTAGAAAGTCTTGATCAGAAAAAGTGTTACAGAAAACCAGTACCTGAAAGAGGCCTATAAGAAGGCAGGAGGAGATCTGTTCTCAAGGATCTGTAGTGGCAGGACAAAGGGTAATGGCGTTGAGCTAGAAAAGGGTAGATTTAGGTTAGACTTTAGGAAGAAGTTCTTTAATATGAGGGTGGTTGATCACTGGAACAGGTTGCCCAGAGAGGTGGTGAAGGCCCCGCCCCTGGAGTCATTCTATTCTCTATTCTAGAACTGTTAATTAGTATAGGAAGAGATCCTGTGACCAAAACTGCCTTACTCTTCAAGGAAGAGTTAAATTGTGAGTCTCTCTGATCTTCCCCACAATTTGTTGTGGCTTTTGAGACATGTCATGGGAAACAACAGAAAGTAGACATTTCTCCCACAACCTATGGTACGTAAATATTCTTAGCCTTCTCTCCCTTTCTCTCTCAGTGACAAAGGAAATTTCCAGGACTGAACCTAAGCCTTTGTGGATTTCTTTCTAAGACACAAAATGTGGTACTGAATACTTTTCCTTTCTGACCTCTTTTAGTTCTGAAACTGAAGCTTCCTTGTAGAAAAGGGCTTCCGATCAGACATGTGTGTTTTCATCCCAAAAGGAATCTGAGGAAACACCTATGGACAGGCTGGCATGGAAAGTGGAGCAGTGAACATGAACTGTGCTCAGTCAAATATTGGGCAGAAAGCAAGGCTCTTTCTAGAGATGCTTTGAGTTTCACTGTGTAACTTTTGTTTTTGTGTAACTTTTGTTTCACAACTGATGTTAATGGGATCCTATGCTAACATTTGGTTATGGTATTTGCAGCATAGTGCAGGACACATGTGTGGTACATGGTGCTCCGAGGTGCAGCCAATGAAAGTGATAGCAAATTGTCCTTATATGTTGACAGAGCCCTTCTACTGTATAAATTAGCTTGCTTTACACTTTGTTGTACTGAATATTGCTCCTGTGGCAGCATAGCGTCCAGAGAGAGCAAGTTTAGTCTAGCAGTTCAAAGGGGAAACCTGGCAGCCAGGGCTTCCTATTCCTGCCACCTCTGCTCATTCTGTGTGCAAGCAGCAGAAAGCCAGCCACCTCTTTCTACCTCAGTTTTGTTATTTGTAAAATGAAAATGACTACTTTTCAATCATGAGTTGAGTAATATTTTAGTATTGATACCCTTTGCTAGGAAGGCGTGGTAGGTTTGCACACTACATGTAGCTTCAGTAAACTGCCTACAGCAGTGCTGTTTGTCTGTGATGTTTGAAGGACCAGATTCCTTCAGGATTCTTCTAAAGTTGTTCCAGGGCTGCTGATTTACTTCAGGTAGTCTGCATGACACATCTGTCAGTAGATAATTACCCATTTTGTCAGTGATCACTCACTAGGTTTTCCTTAATGATAACCAAAGGAAACAGTGATCTGTCTTTTCTCCTGCTTTGCATTTTGCTTTTCTATGCTGAAGCAGTTGCACAGTATATTCTGCTTCATAGTTGTTCCAGTCTTTTATGTAAAATTGTGATTAATGTTTCACTTCAAAAAGGCATTTGAAAAGGTGTCTGTGTTGGTTTAGTAAGAGCTGCGGCTGTGGGGTGGCCAGAGCTGCGTGGCTGCGCCGCCTCTCCCTGCCCCCTCCCCTCTGCCGCGGGTCATGGACAGAGAAAGGAAAAAAAAAAAGGTTTAAAAGTGACTTTTTGAGTTGAGATAAGGAAGGTTTAATATCTATAAGAAAACAACATGTAATAAGCACTTGCAGTTAACAAGAACAATATTAAGTGAGAAAAGAGCAATACAAAAAAAACCAGTACCAGACAACAGCAATGGACCGAGCCCAGCAAAGTCGAACGCGAACTGCCCCCCCACTGGAACTGGCCCCAGGGCACGATGTCAGCATGGTATAGAATAACCTGGCTCCACACTGTCCTGGCCAAACCAGGACATTATCCACCCCTATCTACGTCACGCACCGCAGCCATTTAGCAGTCAAAAATAAATATAATACAGTTTACTGGCCATTTTCCCCCAAAATTAAGTCCCCCTGAGGCACACACCGGACTTCTCCATACTCTTGCATCACCCACCAGGTGTACCCAGGTCCCTGGGCAAAGGCAATCCCATGGATGGGTTTGCCTTTGCCTGAGGCAGGACTGACCCAGACCATTTTTCCCAAAACATTCCTCATGTGTATTACAGGGACTCTATCCCCATCCACAGCACGTGGAAGTTTTAAATGGGCAGGGCCAGCCTGATGACAGACCCCCTTGTGTTGACTAACCAGGTGGCCTTTGCCAGATGAGTGTCCCAGTTTTTGAAAGTTCCACCCCCCGTCGCCTTCAGTGTGGTCTTCAACAGTCCATTGTACCTTTCAATTTTTCCGGAGGCTGGTGCGTTGTAGGGGATGTGGTAGATCCACTCGATGCCGTGCTCTTCTGCCCAGGTGTCTATGAGGTTGTTTCGGAAATGAGTCCCGTTGTCTGACTTGATCCTGGGGTGCCGTGTTGCCCTTTGCCGGAGGCTCCAGGTAGGACCATTCTTCCCGGCTGCAGTGTAGAGCACATTCTTTATATCTTGTCCTGCCCAGACTGGCCCAAGGGCTACTGCTTGCACAATCTCCTGTTTAATCTGTTCAAAGGCCTGTTGTTGCTCAGGGCCCCATTCAAAATCATTCTTCTTTCGGGTCACGTGGTAGAGCGGGCTCACAATCTGGCTGTAGTCTGGGATGTGCATCCTCCAGAACCCCACAGCGCCCAAGAAAGACTGGGTGTCCTGTTTACTGGTTGGTGGGGACATGGCTGCTGTTTTGTTGATCACATCCATTGGGATGTGACGACGCCCATCTTGCCATCTCACTCCCAAGAATTGGATCTCCCATGCCAGTCCCTTAACCTTACTTCGCTTTATGACAAAACTGGCCCTCAGGAGGACCTCAATTATCTTACTTCCTTTCTCAAAAACTTCTTTTGCTGTGTCCCCCCACACGATGATGTCGTCAATATACTGCAGGTGATCTGGAGCCCCACCTTACTCTAGTGCAGTGTGGATTAGTCCATGGCAGATGGTGGAGCTGTGCTTCCACCCCTGGGGCAATCGATTCCAGGTGTACTGGATGCCCCTCCAGGTGAATGCAAACTGTGGCCTGCACTCTGGTGCTATGGGAATGGAGAAGAACGCATTAGCGATAGCAGTTGTGGCGTACCATTTGGCTGCCTTTGACTCCAATTCGTATTGGAGCTCTAGCATGTCTGGCACGGCAGCACTCATCGCTGGCGTTACTTCATTCAGGCCATGGTAGTCCACTGTCAGTCTCCATTCGCCATTAGACTTCCGGACTGGCATATGGGGCTGTTGAAGGGTGAGTGAGTCTTGCTGATCACTCTAGCTGGCGAATCAGCTGCTGGATGGGAATGAGAGAGTCTCGGTTGGTGCGGTATTGCTGCTGGTGCACCGTCTTTGTGGCAGTTGGCACCTGCTGATCCTCAACCCTCAGTAACGCCACCACCGAAGGGTCCTCTGAGAGACCGGGCAAAGCAGACAATTGCTTAGTTTCCTCCAAGGCAGCTATACCAAAGGCCCACCGGTACCCTTTCGGGTCCTTGAAGTAGCCCTTCTTGAGATAGTCTATTCCCAGAATGCATGGGGCGTCTGGGCCAGTCACAACGGGGTGTTTATGCCAGTTCTTCCCCGTTAGACTTATCTTGGCTTCCAGCAGTGCCAGCTGTTGGTACCCCCCTGTCAGCCCAGAGATGCAGATGGGTTTGCCCCCTCTATAGGTTGATGGCATCAGGGTGCATTGTGCGCCAGTATCTACTAAAGCCTTGTATTCTTGTGGCTCTGACGTGCCAGGCCAGTCCAGTAAATCCAGTTATCCCTCTCCTCCACCTGGCTGGAGGCAGGGCCCCTCTAATCCTGATTGGAGTCACTGACCTCATATAAGCATGACTTAGAGGTCCCCTCGAGAGGGTCAGATGTCAGATGAGCTCCTTTCTCCTGTCTGGGAGATTTCGCACTGGAGACGGGGGTGACATTTCTCTTGGAGGACTCCCCTTTCAAAATTGTCTTCCCCTGCAACTCATGTACCCATGCAGCTAGAGTTGAAGTGGGTTTTCCATCCCACCTTCTCATGTCTTCTCCATGGTCACGCAGGTAGAACCATAGGTTGCCCCATGTTATGTACCTTCCATGGTCTCTCTCCTGAACAGGGAAGCATCTGTTCCTAATAGCTGAGATGTGGGCTTGTACAGGTGGGGAGTGGGACATGTTCTCTTTGATCTGCTGGACCTCTCGAGCCAAGTCCTTGCCAGTTGAAACATAGGCATTTAGAGAGGAGGAGATGCTTCCTTTGTACTGGCGGAGATGGCCAGCCACCTCTTCCACCGTTTGTCCCTGGCTATCTCTCCAGGACACTACTGCCAGTGAATTGGCATATGATGGCGGTGCACTTAGCAGGAATTTCCACCACATAGGTGGTGTACATTGAGCTTGGTCTGGATCCATGGGTGACTGCTCATCGTTCAGATCACCATAACTCATGTCCAGTACAGTTAATTCCCTCAGATGCTGAATACCTTTCTCCATGGTGGTCCACTTGTTTAGCTGACAAGTGCCATCATCCTTGAAGGGGTACCTTTCCCTTACACTTGACAGGAGTCGCCTCCAGGCTGAGGGTCTGCGCCTACTTCCCAATTCCCTTGTCAATGCCTGCTTCCATAGACAAGTTGCTTGGCCTGTTTCCTCTCTAGCTCCAAACCAGCAGCTCTACCATCCCAGCATCGGAGCAGCCAAGTGGTAAGCCGCTCACCTGGGAGACGGCCATAGTCCTTCCGTACATCTCACAGTTCACTCAAAGACAGGGATCGGGTGACCACCTCTGGCTCTTCCTCCTGTTCTCATGATGACCCTGGTTCATCCTCATCCCTCACTACACGAACCGATTTCTTGGTGTATTTCTTTTTCTGTACAGGGGCGACTGATACCGGCACAGGCTGTTTGTCTGGCTCAGCTGCACTATCAGCTGGTGTGTTGTCAGCTTCAGAGACCTCTTCTTCCCCTTGAGGGCACTGGATAGTGATGAGCAGGACACGGTAGGCATGGGCAAGTCCCCAACACATTGCAGTGATTTGTGTCTCCTGGGAGTTGCCGGGTTTACAGCACACCCTCTCTAAGTGCTTTACTAGTTTGTCAGGACTCTGCACTTGCTCAGGAGTGAAATTCCAAAACACTGGGGGTGACCACAGGCTCAAGCACTTGCCCATCCTCTCCCACACACCTTGCCACTCATAACTATCCAGCCTCGGGGCAGGTCCCAGAGTGATGACATTGGATAAGAACCATATAATCTTGAACAGGACCTGGCAGACATTCAGCAAACACAGCAGTGAGAGCATGCTGGCCTGGATGTTCCACGGATAGGTAAAATCCTCAAAAGCTGAGAAGGTCCCCTCCCCTGCCTCACTCATAGATGGGGTGAGACCACTAACAAACGCCTAAGCCACGTGCAGGTACCAGTTTGCCCCCCCCAGCAGTGACACAATCATATCATAAGCCATCAGTATCCAGTACAGCACAATGAGCCCCTTGACACATTTGCCACAAATTATAAACAACATCATTGGGAACACATAGAGGATGTAGGTGTTGATGCAGGACCAATAGGCAAACAGACTGGCCAGCATGGTGAACATGCTCTGATTCAAAGAAAAATATGTAAACAGAAAATTGCGTCTAACAGGAGTTATTTTAACACGCTCTGATCAGATTCTGTCCTTATCTCAACTCTCGTACCCCCGTTGGGCGCCAAAAGCTGCGGTGGTTTAGTAAAGCCACGAGACACGTGGCTGCTGCCGCTCCGCCCCACCCCCATGGGCCTTGGACAGGGAAGGAAAGAAAAGTTTTCAAGTGCCTTTTTGAGTTGAGATAAGGAAAGTTTAATACAGAACATGTAAGAAGCAATTGCAGTAACAAAAGCAATAATAAAAAGTAAGAAAGAAGCAATACAGAGAAAAAGGCAATACTGGGGACAAAGGGGTGGAATGACCACACACGCCCGCGCCGAACCGCTGAATCTGGAACTGGCCCTGAACCAGAACTGGCCCTGGGGCATGATGTTAGCATGGTATAGAATAGCCTGGCTGCACCAAATTAACCCTATCTTGGCTGAACCAGGACACTTAGGTAAATAATGAAATAACTAATCTCAACCAACAGTGTTCGATGCTTCATCTTTTTGTGCTGTTTGCAAAATAGTTTTTCTTAAATCTCAAAGTTATGTGATATTCCTGCATCCTAGGACAGAACTGTAGGTGGAGCAAAACCAAGTGTGGAGGACTAAAATTTTTCAGAAAAGATAGCTGATTTTTAGGTACCTCTTTTGGAATGGTTATCTGTTTTTACTAAATTGAAGGAAGAGTCAGTAGCCTGATTTCTTCTGAGTTTTCTAGGTCCCCCCAGAAGCTGTGGTGTGTGTATACATACACACACATATTTAATTTTAAACCTGTGTCTGTTTAGGGGTGTCGCGATCCGCTCACACAGGGTCATGGGTCCGTCCACAAGGGATGTGGTCCCGCCCATCAGGGCCCCAGACCACTTCCTAAATGGAATCAAGGGTGAGGTATTTTCCTCCAAATCCACAAACAATTGCAGGAATCAGACACACCCCCCTTATGAAAATATATGTTTATTTATACTAAGCAAAATCTATTCTATGAAGCACTCTTATATCTTACAATCTATGTCTTATCCAAATATTGCAATACTGTTATCACAGTTTATGGAGTCTATACCTTAGTCTATGCCTTAACAACATAATTAAAAGATCTTTCAACGTTTAATAATCACTAGAGAATTCACCCAGGAAAGGAATAGGAAAACCAAGAGTTTGAGGGGTAGAAATAAGGGTCTTATTAGAGAGAAAGGTCCCTATCACTATATTGATATGTTATGAGTGTATGTAAATGCAAAAAATATCTCAGAGTCATTCCCTTCTTTGCCTGGAATCAAGTCAATCTGGTCAGTCTGAATTTTAACAGCTTGTGCCTTTAAAATTCAGCTCTGGCAACTCCGGCTGATGTTTCTCGGGGGGGATGGGGGGCCCTGGCAGCCTTCCCTTTCTTTTCTTTCCCCCCTGCTGTTGTCTCCTTAAGACAATTTATAGAAGTTCGTTTGAAAGCAGATAACAGTCAAGGTCACCTGCCTCTTTCAGGAAAGGCAGCTGTTTCTTCTTTGAATCCAGCGAAAATTCCTGACTGGAGTAAAGTCAGGACAGAAACGCCTCTCCCCAGGCGTCTCTGGGCAAGTTTACCCCCTTGTACCCCCCCTGTACAAGCGTCTTGTTCTTGGCTCGTGACTATGCCGGGGGGCGGGATTAGAGAATTGGACTCACGGCTTGCTACGCAGGTAGGAGCAGTTCATCTAGATTCTCAATATATATCAGACGGTGGAAGAATCGCTGCCAATTCCCGGCTATCAGTCTGGTCCTGGGCCAACTCCCAGCGAGGAAGGGACTTGTTCTCTCTCGAAGGTGGCGCAGGCGGAAAAGAGAAAGAGGCGGGGCTTTCTTCTGCTTTTATAGTGTCTGTTATCTTCAGATTCTAGAAGAATCCAGACACTTCTCAGCCATTCCCGGCAGTCCTAGCAGCCACAAAGCATCTCTGGGAAAGGGAATTCACTGTCTCAATGAGACATAAATCTCCGTTCACTACAAGGGGTTCAGGGCAGGTCCCCACAGAACAGAAAGTGTGCTCCCCCCTCCCTATCCCTTAGTTCCCCCCGACAGGTAGGCAAAAAGGGAGATCAGGAGTAAAAAGAGAGACTTTGCACTATATTGGAAGTTAGCAAAAAGTAATAAGATATATATATATTGTTTAACAGGGAACAGAAAACAAGAAGGGAAGGTAGATATATGTACAAAGATGGGGGAAAACACAATAAATACAATGTAATA
>JAVFHW010036795.1:551-23314 GCA_032159205.1 Eurystomus glaucurus suahelicus
TCTGGGCTCGGCCAGCCAGCCAGTTTTTAACCCAGCAAAGAGTCCTCCTGTCTATGCCATGAGCTGCCAGTTTCTCCAGCAGAATGCTGTGGGAAACGGTGTCAAATGCCTTACTGAAGTCCAGATAGACAACATCCACCGCTTTTCCCTTATCCACTAGGCGGGTCACCTGATCATAGAAGGAGATCAGGTTGGTTAAACAGGACTTGCCCTTCATGAACCCATGTTGGCTGGGCCTGATCCCCCCATTGTCCTGTACTTGCCGTGTGATCACCCCCAAGATGAGCTGTTCCATAACCTTTCCCGGGACCGAGGTCAGGCTAACAGGCCTGTAGTTCCCCGGATCATCCTTCCTGCCCTTCTTATAGATGGGTGTCACTTTGGCAAGTCTCCAGTCATCCGGGACCTCCCCAGTTGACCAGGATTGCTGATAAATGATGGAGAGTGGCTTGGCAAGTTCCTCTGCCAGCTCCTTCAGCACTCTCGGGTGGATCCTATCTGGCCCCATAGATTTGTGGGTTTCCAGTTGGCTTAGAAGGTGGTTAACTACCACTTCCTGGATTATGAGGGGATTATTCTGGTCTCCATTCCTATCTTCCAGTTCAGGGGGTTGTATACCATGAGGATAACCAGACTGACTATTAAAGAGTGAGGCAAAGAAGGCATTAAGCACCTCAGCCTTTTCCTCATCCTTGGTAACGATGTTCCCCCTTGCATCCAGTAAAGGATGGAGATTCTCCCTGGTTCTTTTCTTGTTGTTAATATATTTGTAAAAACTCTTTTTGTTGTCTCTTGCAGCGGTGGCCAGGCTGAGTTCAAGCTGAGCTTTTGCCCCTCTAATGTTCTTTCTACATAACCTAACTAAATCCCTATACTCTTCTTGAGTAGCCTGCCCCTTCTTCCAAAGGTGGTAGACTCTCCTCTTTCTCCTAAGTTCCGCCAGAAGCTCCCTATTTAGCTAGGCCGGTCGTTTTCCCCGCTGGTTCGTCTTACGACACATGGGGACAGCCTGCTCCTGGGCCTTTAAGAGCTCCTTTTTGAAGAAAGTCAAGCCTTCCTGCACCCCCTTGCCCTCTAGGACTGTACTCCAAGGGACTTTCTCAACCAGTGCTCTGAACAGGTTGAAGTCTGCCCTTCGGAAGTCCATGGCAATAGTCTTGCTGCTCCCCCTCCTTACTTGGGCAAGGATTGAAAATTTTATCATTTCATGGTCACTAATCCCAAGACGGCCTCCGACCACCACATCACTCACCAGCCCCTCTCTGTTTGTAAGCAACAATATAAACAATATAAAATATCCCAGCAAGTTTTAATTGGAATTGGCACTTAATCATGTGTACAATTGATATAGGAATTTACTAAGTAACTTGACAAGTGAAGAAGACAAGTAATTTAATTCTCAGTTTTCAGTTGCTTTGTATTCACCAAGAGTCTTACACCTAAGGAAAAACGCTCAAATATGCTCAACCTAAAACTAAAGGAGGTTCCAGTCACAAAAATTACTTTTTCAAAGTATAATATGTGGTTTCTCAAAAACATCAAATGAGTTTGCGAAAGCAGAACAAATTTTGTGTCTAATACACTACCAGTTCAGATGTGCTACAATGCTACCATGTTTTTGTGTCCCTATGTCAAGATATCATTTTTATCAGAGATCTCATTGACAACAAAAAGTGAGGGTCAGTGCTGAGCTACACAATTAAATTAAATAAGGAATCATTAGAAAACTCAGAACTTTAAAGAACAGAAAATTGAAATAAGTGGATGGTACCATACATACACAACTGGTGAAGTACTTACTTGTGCTTAATGGATTTTTAAAGCCATGAGCTTTTCGTATTTTTATTAATAAACTTAGAAGAACATTTTGATTTGTGGAAAATCCATTACTTCTGTGACAAGGAAACAACTGACTTTCCAGCACAGCTGCTGCAGCCATGCTACTTCTACTCATATACTGTAAGTACACTAGCAATATTATAAATTTTTGTAATAATCTTCTCAAAACCTTTTTGCTCTGCAGTTATCTAAGGAGCACTAAACTGAACACCACATGATTTACAGATTAGGCTGGCTAGCTATTTTCAGTAAACTGATCCCAAGGTGATGTTAATTGCCAACATCTGAAGAGCTGCTTAAAACAGAGAATCAGTGGCTAAAGTCAGAGTTGTTAAATGACTGTGTGAGACTACATTAAAAAAATTAAATCAAGTTGGGGGGGGGAGGGGAGGGAGGAGAGAGAGTGTGAGGGGGAGAGAGAGAGAGAGAGAGAGCTAATAGCCGTCATGCTAAACACCCTAATAAATTTAGCTGAGTTATTCAAGCAACATGTGGGTAAGAGGTAATCAATATCGTTACTTATACCACATGGAAGACTGATAGAATATCAATTCCAATGAGAACAACTCTGCAATAGTATAAAAGTAGTTTCAATATGGTAAGGATTTCTAAATCTATTTGGTTATAATGGGATCATTCAGTATACACACCCATCTTGAGAGAGGTGACAAATGTTATCCCTCAGCAACAGTTGCTGGAGAAGAGTAAGGAAGTAATGTCAGTGCATATCATTATGCCTGTGCTATCTTCCATTCCGAGCTAATCATATGCATATTCCAAAGACATTTGAGCAACATTACACAAACACAGCTCCTATTGAAGTCAATGGGTAAAATTCACAGCTGGCATAGCCTCTTTGTTTGAATGCAGTCATTCCATGGAATAAGCAGAAAACCAGCAGGTGTATCTGGGAGGAAAATGGGGGTCTGTCAACTCACTGACATCATTATTTTCCTTGAGGACTAGGTTCACTTCGGCTACAGAGGCATCAAAACCTTAACTCAAATACATCTAAAACATAGTTGCCGTAAAATCAAAACAAAACCTGTGATTTTACAAAGTTCTGTAAGTTATTATATACACTTAGTATGATTCAATTGCTTAAACATAAGCAATTAATACTATTTCAGATCCCTAATGGTATTCTGGCTTGATGTCAGGATATACAAAAAAGTATAATTATATCACTGTAGATGTCTAATGTTTGAAAATGTCTGACTGCATATGTTACAGCAACTGAAGACCACTCAAAGAGTTTTACAGGAACAGTTTAAAAGTGCAAATGTGAATTTTCATAAATGATGTATTCTGGGGCCAGGAGAGTTGGACAGGCCTGTTAACACTAAACAAGGAAGAAGGGGCACCAGCTAGTAGTGTAGAATTTTCCCTAAATGCCTCTGACATTAATGTGATTTAACTACATACACTAGTTGATTTACATACAAAGAGATTGCTTACAATTTTCTTTTTAACTCCTCAGGAACAATTTAATGGTGAAATAGAGGAGCAGCCTAAACTGAAAAATGTTACCTACAATTGTAATCAAAAGGCTCCAATTTACTTACCCAGCTATATACACAAGCCTCTTGTAGAGTAAGTTACAAGGCATCTGAAATCTGTTCATATTTCTTGACATTCTGAGAGCTGCTGCTACTTGAAGACAGATAGGATTTTAAATGAAATAGTGACTTCAGCGCATTTACTGAACAAAAAAACATGGTAAGGTTATAGCTGAGATTTGTCCCAAGTTTTATTTTACACCAGAACTGATTTATTTATCTCTACTGAAAGGTTACTAATGCTCCCAGTAACAAAATAACACTTTTTTCAAGAGCTGTTTTTATAGGGTATGTAGATCCAGTTGCCAGTAATTCTTAGCTGAGAAAATACCACTGTTTGACTGTCATGTAAATAGATATATATTAGTACTTGAAATGTTGATTCTTAGAATTTCTTCCTGACTTGTAATTTCTGCTACCTCCTGCACTGAAAATGGTGTGGAGTGTGGTTGCCAAAATGCTTGGTCAAACATCTACTGATCCAAATGCAAAAAAGCAGTTTGATGTGTGACCAAAATGTAAAGTAAAAAATGTCTTAAGCAAAAAAAAAACCAACCAGAATTCATAAATGACAGCTTGACTTAACATTTCCTATACATTTACAAAGTAAAAACACTAAAAACAGAGACCTATTAGTTGAATCCATACAGGCAGGAAGTTTAGGTATTATAAATTGGTCTGTTTGACCTAGGTACTGAAAATACAATAGTAACATTTGGGGGTAGAGAAAAAACTAATGTTTTTTGCTTGCCAAAGGATATTCTTTTCTTTGTGGCTTTTTCATACACTATTAAAAAGCTATATTCAGAGCAATATAGACCTCAAGCTCAATATACTTTTAGAAAGCAATTTCCTAACACTCAGAATGGTTTAATTCCTGACATTTAAAATCTAGCCATTTTTGTATGATGGCATATGATCATTTAACAATTTATATGAAATTGAGGTCTTAGAGAAACCTCACTTTTAGTAACTCTTTTTAATTGCCTCAAAGATACTGATTTTTAAATGTCCAATAAGTTTGTTCAGTTTAGAAAGAGGCAAATAGTTCATTGTTAAGTAAACATTTATAGGCCACTTACAGGATAAAGTAGATAATAATTTCTAATAATCTTAGTATAAACTCAAATTTTTGGAGATAACTTTAAAATTCCTGGTATTTTGAACATTGTTCATCCAAGTGGATGGCAGAAGTGTGTCTAATAAGAGAACTGAGGTATCACTCACATAAATGTTAATATGTTGATGTTTGTATAAAACCTAATCCAAGAGATAAAAATACTACATTTTCCATTATATGTTTCTGAAAGTATAAAAGGTTTTATGTGCTCTCCTCAAACAGCCTTAAATGTCATTTGTGTGCAGTTGCGGAGACATAAGCATGTACCAAAGAATCAGCAGAAAACAGGTCACCTAAGAAGGAGCTGCTTTGCCTGAGCAGGCTCAACAAAGATGATGTTACTATATTTATATTGAAGTGAATTTATGTAGAACCAGTATGATAAATAATAACATTATATTTTGAGAAAAAAAGGAATAGGATCTGATTAAGATCAAATGTAATTTAATGTTAATGTGTTTCTTTCTGAAGTCAGGACACAATATAGGACCCTCCTGAAAGGCTCACCTTTCTTCTGTCTGAACTCCCACATCAGAAAACCCACAGACTCTGAAGTGTCCCCCTTTGATTACAGAACAACCTTTCCGATTCAGTATTAATGTTTTTATAGTTGAATAGGGTACTTATTTCCATTCTATGCAACCACATTGCTTAAAAGGTACTGTCAGATAAAACAACATTGTTGGATGGTATCAGGTTTAACTTTTAACATTGCCGCTCATACATAGCCATAATCAACACACTGCACCATAACACATTCAAAGAACCGTGTGCTCTGCTATTTTACTGAAACAGGCATTGGGAGCAATTCAGTAAGGAAGTAAGGTCAAGGAAGTGCAGCCTTTGAATTCCAGTTCTCTATTTTCAACCTCTTCAATACACAAGACAGTTTTAGTTTTTCATTCAAAACAGCTAGGAAATCAAAATGAAGCTGGTACTATCAAATCAGTTGGTCACTGAGGCGAGTATATTCAGAGCCATCCCATTAGGGAAACACCTGGGCAGGTGACAGACCCAACAGGTGACAGCAGCTCTTGTGAGAGACACTGATGAAGCCTGGGCATTACCAGAGCTATCATGTCCACCCCTACACCTGTAAAAGACAGCCCTGGGGAGCACGGGCAACAGAAGCACTGCAAACCTCTGTTCTGGCCAAACAGAGCATGGTATGTCAACCAGGGCCCGACGTGACAGTTTGCATGGCAGTTCACACAGGTAGGTCATCGTCACCTTACCAGCTCAAAAGGCCAGTTCAGTTGGTCATCAACCCTCCAGAAGGAGCTTAGCTAGGGTGCCTACCTGGCAGAAAGCTCTGTTCTCTGCACTCACCAGAAGAGACGTGGCAACCCAGACAGAGCTCCCACAAAAACATGCAGCTATCCAGGTTTCAGGCTGTAGAGAGTGCTAGAGCTTTTCACTAGTAACTACTGGCAGTTGTGAGAACAGCTGTGTGCGGTGTGACCAACTAGATGATGTGCTCAGCCTGGTGACAGAGTTACAAGAGGAAGTAGAAAGGTTAAAGAGCATCAAGGAGTCTGATAAAGAGACAGACTGGTGGAACCATACCCTGCCTTCCTTGAGACAAAGACAGAAACAGGCATGTCCACTGTAAAATGCACAAGATCAAGGGAACCCTGTATCCTTTGCAAGGAAAGAAGTCAATGGAGGCAAGTCTATGCTCAGGGTAGCAGGCAAGACCCCTTCCTGTCTGCCTCACCTTTCCAGGTACCTCTATAGGAATGAGGCTCTGGATATAGAAGCAAGAGCCCTCAGCCTGTTGCTCTGAGGCTTGCTGGGTACACTGAATCATACTTGAAAGCTTACAGAGGTGAGCTAGGTGCTCCTGACATAATAGGAGCCAGCAGGGGAACACTAGTGAAATACCTTGAAGGAATTAAGGTGTTGTTCTGAGTCCAGTATCCGGTGTGGACAGGAAGGGGGAGGGAATAACTGCTTCCCCCTTGGGACCCTCAGGGTGTCCAGCCCCTGCCTGTCCTGGTTCCAAACCTCAAACCATAACAGGTGTGTTCCTCTAGAAAGCTGACACAGATAGTAGCACAGCTGAAGTGCCTCTACATCAATGAATGCAGCATGGGCAGCAAACAGGAAGAGCTGGAAACCACCATACTGCTGGAAAGCTACGACCTAATTGCCATTACTGAATATTGGTGGGATAGAGTGCAGCTGACTGGAGTGCAGCTATTTATGGCTATAAGCTGTTCAGAAGGGACAGGTGAGGAAGGAGGGGCAGAGAGGTTGCCTGCTATCTCAAGAAATGGATAGATTGTGAAGAACTGTCTCTGAAGAACAGCAACCAGTGGGTTGAAAGCTTATGGGTAAGAAAGAATGAGGCAACTTGCAGTTTGTGTTTACTACAGGCTGCCCGATCAAGGACACCCTATTGCTGAGGCCTTCTGACTCTAGCTACAGGAGGCGTTGTGCCCATAGGCGCTTGTCCTGATGGAGAACTTCAGCCACGCTGACATCTGTTGGAAAAGTAACATAGCAAGCTGCAGGCAATCCATGAGACACCTGGGGTGCATCAAGGGTTTTTATGTAAGGCCTGATACACAGGATGACTAATGGTTTTAAACTAAAGAAGTGTAGATTCAGACTAGATATAAGGTAGACTTTTTTTACATAGATTGTGGTGAAATACTGGAACAGGTTGCCAACGGAGGCTGTAGATACCCTACCCCTGGAAACATTCAAGGTCAGATTGGCCAGGGCTCTGGGTAACCTGATTGAGTTGAAGATATCCCTGCTTACTGCAGTAGGATTTGACTAGATGACCTTTAAAGGTCTCCTCCAACTGCTATCAGTCTATGAAATTCTATCACAATTCCATAGCACATTCGTGTCCTTTAGAGTCTGAGTCAAAGTGGTCATACTCCTTCAAAATCAAGCTATATTCAGACTTAAAATATTTAAGGTAATAATTGCATCCATCTAAGACAGTCTGAATAGGTCTTTTATTGTCATCTGAAGTTATTCAGACTTAGACTTATTTTCTTACTTCAACCTACAAAATCTTACAAGTTTTTTGAAAATAATACCAATGCTTCAACATCTATCTCAGAGAATGATTTTAATAAGGCAAATTCTCTTTCAGTAGGTTGAGCATGCACAGAATAATGGCACCAAAATGGTACTACTACAAAATGACTCAACCTTGAGAATACAGAACCCAGGAACTTATGAAGATGTCTCAGCTTAAAAAGAAGCTGAAATTTCAAATGTGAGGTTTTTTTTAATCTGAAAAACATTTTTTGAATGGGAAACTGAAAAGGGCAATATTTACATAATTTCTCAGTGAGTAGCATCTTGACCATGTAGATATGCACATCCAAGTACAATTTGTCTGTGATAAATCTTTTAAAAAGTTGCACATGAACACTGTTGTCCACATATTATTCATCTTAAATGTGTCTTCATTACTCTCTGCCGCAATAAAAAGTTGTGTGCACACATTTCTGACAGCAATTATCTTGAAAATTTCATTGTAATGTCCAGAATAAAGCTTCACAAATCTGGTGAATGCTTCTAATCAGTTTTCTTTTCTTGAAGAGAATGTTGCCCATTTTCCATGTTTCTCTATGAAGAACTACCAAGCAAAGAGAAACAAGTCGTAGCTCTCTAAGCCTCTGCCTGGCCATTGACCAGGAAACTTTTCACACAACTTAATGTAGCTTTAACACAACAGTTGATCCTCAGGGGACTCACTGGCACTTGAGCAAGATACTATGATAAACACAGTCTGACTGTGCCTCTTCCCTTCCTTCAGCATAGCAGGTTACTTTTACCTTGGAAGACCGTTCCACATAAACACCTAATTTTTAAAGGCTATAAGTATAATTTATTATACAAACAAGAATTTGGTCATTTGAGGTATATAACAAACATGACACATAATCACAAAAACCTTGTAATTTTTATTGGGCTAGGTATATCTATTTTTCTTTTAAAAGGTGTGCTGTAAATGAGGCAGTTGATTATGTTTCAACCACTGCAGAAAAGAATTAAGAGCATAACATAACAGCCTCATAAAGAACAATTTTGCATAGGCAGTTTGAAAAAATCCAGCAGAAAACAGTGCTCAAACGACTAGTACAGCTAGCTGGCAACGAGTCTTGATGCTGCTAATCAACATGCCAGTGGATAGTTTCTGAGGTACATAGTTACTTACTCTTAAAATGACTTAAGAACACTGTTAAAGAAGAAGGGAACAAATGGCAGCAAAGCAATGAGTTTTCTTGGTTTTTACAGTTACAGAGATTCTCTAAGAGAGCAAAAAGCTTGTTTAATCTTTCTGCCTTTTCTTGCTTCTATTCCTTATATTGTTTCGAATATGAAAATACAGGTGAGTTAAAAAAATACTACTTATCTGCATGAAGATATGTTAACAGATTATTGACAGATGACTCAAAACCAGCTAAAATATTGCCATTGAAAAATGTTGCATTATTTAAAGAAATAAACATATTAAAAATGAATCACAGGCAGTAGAAGTATTTTGTTACTCGTAACAGCATTACACTGTATTAATAATTCTAAAGAAGACTTCCACTGTTTCAGTATTGTACCATTAAAAAGGGTACTGAGTCTACTACACATTACCAGGTGTCTTGGGAGTATTTTCACATTTTTCTTTGGACAATTCTGGTTTTAATGTTATTTAAATCTATGAAGAGCTTTACTCCAGTCCAGACCCAAACAGTGAGCAACTGATCAATGTATGTATTGTAACATCTGTGTCACTTAAAGGAAGACTTATGAGAGAGAAATCATATGTTGAAGAACTTCAAACTATTTTAAAGTATTGCTGCTTCAATTCAATGTGCATTTTGCTTTTTTTTTGCCTCTTATTTTAGCACAGTATTCAGCAGAAACTAATTCAACGTAAGTATAAAACCTTCAGGAAGTCTCTGTGGAGAATCAAAACATGCTGGAAACATCCTTACTTAAATGAAAAAAAAAAAAAATTATCACAGTATTACTCTTTTGTCCTGAGAAAGTGTGTACTTGTATGTGAATCTGTAAATTTTTGTAGATTTGTATGTGAAGTGACACAATATGAAACATTAAATTTACGGGAATGGATGAAAATCCAGCTCTGAAAAGAATGAGAAATATTTTATCTCATATATTGATGAGGCACAGATTAATTTCCTAAGACTTAACTGGGTGAGCAGAACCCTAAAAGACTTTTTCAGAAAAGTCTTCAAATCTTTTCAGGAAACTTTTCAGACTTGTTTTTCTCTTAAAAAATAATGAGATGGGGGAAAAAAAAGTTCATATAAACAAAGGAAAAATGGAATAGCTTAGAGCTATTATTCAATATTGTTTCACACAGCCCTCTTAATACATTGCAGTTCTGATCTAATTAATTTCTATCACTGAAATAGTAGAAATCATTATTTAAACATTCACAAAAACATACCATCTTTAGGGCAATTTTGCTAGGTAGATGGATTTTAATCAGGTTTTTAAAGCAAGGTTATTATGTAATTTTTCTTTTTCAACCAAAGAAAGCATCTAGTTCACTGGAGGTAAAAGCCTTTAAGAAAAATAAATCATGAGAGACATTAGTCCCTCTGGTCCCTAGATTTTAAGATGTTTTGCTGTAACAGCAGGCTACCTTTCCCTATGAGAAGCTATGATTGCTTATGCAACATGTGCACAAATTTATTATTAGAATGTCATCAGTAACGGGTTCATCGGGTTGGAGGGGAAACCCTGCACTCATTGATGCTTGTGAGCTTTGCCTTTCATCTTGCTATTTCAGAGATATTTAGTTTATGTTTCCATATTATTTATTGTCTGAGTAGGTTGAGGTTTCTGCAAATGTAAGTTTTGATGTTTAGCAAACACAAATACTTCAAAAGATTTTCAAGTTTAGAATTCTTAGGGAATATAAATCCAGAAAGGAAATGTTATAATGAACACTAGCCTGGCACAGATTTATTCTTTCTTTAAATCTTCCAAACCTTCCAATGAATTTCCATCTACAAACTACAAAGTAGATTTGTTTATTCTAACCATGGCCACATGCCCAACCTCTCCTCTGTTAATAACAACATCGAATCCTGAAATTAGATTAAAAAATAGAATTTGTTATTTTCCTGTCAAAGTTATTTCTGCTATTCCTTTGTGGCTTGAAAATTCTGAGAAAGGTGAGAAAGCAAAAATCTTCTCTTGCCATATCTTACATGAATTCTCAGAAGTCCTTCACACTAAACATATGCTTACCACCAAGTTAATGCCTTTCTGCTCAATCTTTTTTTTAAATGGAATAACAGAAAGGACTGTAGATTTCATATAGAAAATAATATTTTACCAATGTAATTGAAATTTTATTACAGTTCTAACTGAAATTAATTGAAATTATTTCAATCTAAGTATTGATTTCAATAGATCAATAGGTATTTATTGATGGTCACACTATTTTTGTGCATTTTTAACTAATTTTGTGGTTAATCTGGAAGATCTTTGTATTTATTTTAGGAAATCTGCTCCTCTTTTTTGTCTCAGAGCCATTTCAATGCTTTTAGATTCTCCCCCCTATATCTTATGCAATCAGTTTTAAATTTCTATGCAATATAGAGCATAAAGTTAAAGAATTATGATGAAGGTTAATTAAAAGGAAAATCCTGAAATTATGTAATCTTTTTTACCAGTCGTATTTTCTGATGATTTCTGATCTTATTTTGTTGTCCAGATATAACTTTGCATCTAGAATGAATCTCAAGTCAGAAACAAAACAAAACCCCAAACCTGTAACTGCTCATGTTTGTATTTTGATGTGAAAGCACTTTAAAGTAGACGATAATCATATCTTTTTTATCTCATCTTTATTTTTTTTAACTGAAAGAAAATTAAAATTCCCTGGAGCTTACCAAGTGCCTTTTCCTGCATTCCTTGCAGAAGGCATGCTGACTTCTTAATGCCAAGTTAGAAAACATGTGTGGCCTATAACCTGGTGAACAAACCAAAGGAAAGTCCTTTCTCGGCTCCAGATTTTTTTGTCACCTCTTTTAGAATGAATGAGCAAGACTGTTCTATGAATAATTAAGCCTTATTAATACCCTAAACCTACAAGCATTCCTCCTACATTTTTTTGGTAATTAAATGTCGGGAGAAAGCGGCCAGAGTAACGATGTATTCCAATGTGGATAGAATCATCCTCACTTTACTGTTCAAATCATGTGCATTTATAGCACAAAAGAGAAAGCATGCACTTAGCCCTTACACATAATTGGTTATGTCCTCATAATCATGCAACCCACCCCCTAACATAGTTGGTTCAGGCTCCTTGTTCACGCGCTCTTATGTTGCTCGGTCCAACCCCCTTTGCAGTTAGAACTTTCCTGGGAAAGTTCTGTTTTTCTTGTAAACTACTGCATTCCTTCTTCCTCTTATCTCTCCTCCAAGGATGCTTCAGGGTCATCAACTAAGCCTCGAAGCCTGGATTGTTCACTGTAATTAAGTCATGTCCTCTCTTACTCAAAAACTCCTCCACAATTAAAGTCACTCTCTCCTTGTGCGTACCTTGAAAAGATTATATTCCCTATTCTTCAGCAATAAGCTCAAGCAATGATCCCAACCTAAGCTTTAACTTCTCTTGGAACTAGCATTCCTAGAAATATACCCTATTAAGCCTCTAAAGACTAATATATCACCTCTTCGTTTCTAACCTAGCATCTGATTGGCCAGTGATTCTGTTTCATTGCTACAACCTTTTAATCTGATGAAACTATGTAATTATTTAATTCCTTGCTTTTTACAGCTCAGGGCCCTGCAGAGCTCTTGCATACATTGACAACAGTACCAAATGGTGTTTGGTTTGATTTGGTTTGGTTTTTTTAGAATACGCTAATTATGTTGTGTTTTACATTGAAACAGAATTACTTGGTTAAAAGACTGGAAAGATTTTCTCAAATTCTGGAGTACCTAGATTTCTGAAAACTGTGATCATAGTTAAATAAAATTATGTGTTATTTACCACAAAGAGCTAATTTCTGCCCTATAGCATAATCAACCACGGTTAAGAGTCTCCATGCAATATACGAGGAGAGCAAGGGTTAAGGTGGCCTGACTCACTTTCAGACTTCAGGATCCTGTAACTTAAAGTTGTGTCTCCCTTTCAAGAAGTATGTCTTCCATTCAAAAATTCATTCTTGAATGAATTATTTTCTGTGTTTTATTTAAGAATATTGGCATTAAAAAGTATTATTAGGAATATCTGATCTTTGTCTAGGACAAAGTAATCAATCCAATAATTTTCTGCTTCTTAAAAAATGAGAAACATGTCAGAAAATGATACGTGTCTCTGTATATGCAAGTTTTGGAAAAATTCCCACGGCATCTGAAATGACTTATTGGCATGTCTGAAGGAAGGTAACAGGACTCTGTACACACACATGCAAATGTAATACCATTGTTTATGTTTGATAGTGTTTCTATCTGTAAGCTATCAAACAATAAAAGAATTTCTCATTTAAGTTTAACATTATTTTTGTTCACATGCTTACTATCATTACTAACATTTCACTACATCCAAATTTTAATTTTTTAGTAGAAGATTCATTTGCTAGGGTTCTATAGTGGTCTATGTTCTCATAGTCTAAAGTAACAGGCTGAGAGTTTAAGGCAGTATTTACTGACACTGAGATATTCCTTTCCATTAAATTCTGTTCTGACACTTGTGCCTGTCTGTTCAATGAATGATCATGTTTACATTATGATCATTATTCAGCCTACAAATTTTAAATACAAAGCGGCCCAGTGGCCAAAGACACCATTGTTTCTACTAGGCTAGTAAAAACATTATTAGTATCTGGCTCAGCTGCAAAACAGCAAAATTAATTTCCTTAAACAATACCACCAGAAAACACATGCAAAAATTTAACTTAACATAGTTGCTTTTACAACACAAACAAGGACTTGAATACATCTTCCTCGTGGTTTTCTGTAGCACCATCAAAAATTACTAACAGATGATGTGGAAGTAAATGCTGTAGCAGTAGCCGTTACAAAGGTTTCAACATGTGTGCTCTAGCATTTTGCAGTTTTATCAAATACCTACCTTTAGTAAGGTTCAAATGGTAGTAATTTTGGAATTATAAAATTAAAATCAAACAGATAGGGAGCTGTTAGCCTGCTGTATGAAATAATCTGTAGCATTTATGGTTCCTATCTAATAAAAATTACATTTGAGTAAAAGGTTAAATAACTACCCACTTTAGGCAGCTCATATTGTCCAAAGACCCTACAGGATTGGTTATTTTTATTATTTATTAGTTTATAGCCCATTGCTATGTATCATAATCATAGTGCTTTACCATAACACTTACATGAGCCGTACTACTCTAAGAACAATAAGAAACCTCATGCACTCCACACTCAGGTAACAGGTAATGCCCATTTTATTTGATACAAAGCAAAGTCCTGACAAGATGAAAATGTTAAGGTATACTCTTCACGCAGCCTAGAACTCTAACTTTTCTCAGAAGATCATAATATGCAGGCACAAACCCCAGAGTTTTAAACAAGAGGAGTTCCTTCCTAGAATTACTTGAAAAACAATTTGTTTATTTTTGTTACATATCTTTGTATAAAATGTGTACAATAAAACTGTTTGGAAAAGAAACATAGTAACATAAAATTGCAGGCAAAGTTTGTCTTGGGTCGAACAGAAAAAAAGTGAAGGTTTAACCTGTTTGAAAACCTTGAAAGTTTTGTCCCTCAATTTAACGGGGCCAAAAATTCAACTTCAGAATTAAAAGTTAAAAGAACTGGCCAGTATCTGGTACAAAAATCAATCCAGAGTATAAAACTGTGTTTTTGAGCAAGACACATGAGCAAGGTCCTTCTCTAAACGCTAGAATAGTTCATTCTTCTTAACATTGTCTTGTACTACAAACATTTACGTTGGTTCTACTCAGTTGTGGTCTAGCTACTGCTCTACCACAGCAATTATGTCTTAATTTATCATTAATGTAAGGTGAATATTTTTGCAAAGGAAAAACATATTGTCAAAAATTACTGGGTTGTAATGAAGAACTGAGAAATAACTTTGTGTTTGTGGACATGATTTTAATGTTATATACTCATCTGCTGTCTCAGGACTTTTATTCTTTGTGTGACATTAATGTAGTAACTGTAAGTTCCTGAATGGCTATTTATATTGTCACAATTCTATCTCTAGTATGACATCCTCCAAGAATTCAATGAACTCAGCAAAAACATAAATAAAGCTGCTGAAAGCAGGGGAAGTCATCCTCAGTACATACGTGAGCATATAAAGTTCAGGTAATGAAGTGTGAAGCTATCATGGCAGCTGAGAAGGGTTCTGGCATCAGAGTTAAAAGCAATGACATTGTAGGTTAAATTGTGTACTAATTGTAATCAAAATGTGAAATAACACTGGCTGACTATGCCCTGCTGTGGTAGCATTAATTGCTTGCCTATATATTTTTGTTTTTCTTTTACTGAACTGAAAGTTGTGATGGATTATAAATCACCCTTTAAAAAAATGAGTTAAGGTTTGAAAAACACGTAGTAACTAGAAAATGCTTTGGGGGTTTTTTGTTTGATTGTTTTGTTTTGTCTTTTTTTTTTTGGAGAGGGTTAACTTAATCCTTATTGTCTTGTTATAGAGATTTTTGCATGGATAACACTCAAGATTTTGTCAAATAAGAATATGATTTCCTCTATTAGGCCAAAATGTCAAACAGAACCCATAACTGTGTTCCTACTTCTGTGGAGGAAACAATTGTCTATTGCTTCTAGTGTATCAGCCATTTACATGGCTATGTTACAGTTTACTTATTTTAAACACTTCTATGGATTATTTAGAAATATCTTTGATGGACAACTTAAGATGGCATATGAATATGTACAATTTCAAATTTGTTGGAATGTGGGAAGATGGGGTGTTTATGATCATAGAATCACAGAATAATACATTAGTTTGGGTTGGAAGGGGCTTTCAAAGATTGCCTATTCCAATCCCTCTGACATGAGCAGGGACATCTTTCACTAGATAAAGTTGCTTAAAGACCTGTACAACTTGACTTTAACCACTTCCAGGAATAGGCCATCCAAAACTTCTCTGGTCAACCTATCTGAGTCTCTGACCACAGAACTAGATGCAGTACTCCAAGTTGAGTCTCACAAGAGCAGAGTAGAGGGGAGAATCGTCTCCCTTGCCCTACTTGCCGTGCTTCTTTTTATGCAGATCAAGATACAATTGGCTTTCTGGGCTGCAGGAAAACATTGCTGGCTCATGTTCAATTTTTTGTCTACCAGTGCCCCCAAGTCCTTCCCTGCAAAGCTGCATTCAATCCATTAATCCCCAGTCTGTATTGATACTGGGAATTGCCTCTACTCAGATGCAGGACCTTGCCTTGTTGAACTTCATGAGGTTCACATGGATCCATTCCTTGAGCCTGTCAAAATCCTTCTGAATGGCATCCTTTCCAACAAGTGTATCAACTGCACCACTCATCTTGGTGTCATCTGTAAACTTGCTGAGGATGCATTTAATCCCACTAGTTATGTCATTAATGAAGACATTAAATATGTTTAGTCCCAGTACGAACCCTTGAGAGAAACCATTCATTACTGGTTTCTATTTGGACAATGAGCCAATTGGACTGTAACACTTTGGATGTGGCCATCCAGCTAGCTCCTGTGCATCTAATAGTCCATCCATCAAAGCCATGTGTCTCCATTTAGCAACCATGATTTTGTGTGGGACTGTGTCAAAGTCCTCATAGAAGTCACTTCCCTTGTCCCCCGATGCAGTCACTCTGTCAGATTAGTCAGGCATGATTTCCCTTGGTAAAGCCATGGTGCCTGTCTCTAATCACCTCCTTGCCTTCCGTATGCTTCAACTTAACTTCCAGGAGCATCTGTTCCTTACCTTAGTGGGCACAGAGGTGAGGCTGACTACTCAATAGTTCCCAGGATCCGCCTTTTCACCATTTAAAAAAATGGGTATTATATTCCCTTTTCTCCGGTCCCTGGGACTTTACCTGACTGCTATGACTTTTCAAATATGATGGAGAGTTGCTTGGCAATTACATCAGCTAATTCTTTCAGTACCCTGGGATGCATTCTGTCAGATCCCATAGACTTGTATATGTTCAGGTGACCCAGGTGGTCTCAAAGCTGATATTCTCTTACAACAGGATGGATTTTATTCCCTCTGTTTGGGACTCTTTGGTAGTGGAAACTGAGGCAAAAAAATTATTGAGTACCTCAGCCTTCTCCATGTTGGTTTTCATTAGTTCTCACTTATTTATCACAGGTCACATTTTCTTTAATCTTTATTTTCTCACCAGCGTTCCTGTCAGAAACTCTTCTTGTTATTCACATTTCTTGCCAAATTTGACTCCAGCTGTGACTTAGCTTTCCTGGTTCCATCAGGAAAATAGGAATATAGGGCAGTGTCCCTATATTCTTCCCAGGACACTTGACCCTGGTTCCACTGCCCGTGCATTTCCTTTTTACACTTTAAGAGGTCCTTACTGAGTCATGCTGGCCTCCTGCCTTCCTTGCCTCATTTCTTACATGTGGGAATTGAGAGCTTTTGTGCACTTGTGCTCTAAGAAAAATGTAATTAAGGAGCTGCCAGCTCTGTTTAGCTACTTTATCCCTGAGGGCAGTTTCCCAGAGGGTCTCATACTCTAATTCTTTACTAAAAGTTCACTCTCCTAAAATTTGAGATCTTGACTTTAGTCTTCATCTGGCCCATATCCAGCTAAGTACTGCAGGTATGAAGGGATCCTTTACACATAGCACAGAGTAAGTTTAGTGTAAACCATGATGTGTCAAGTCCACCTCCCCCTTCATCCCAATAACAATATAGTAGTTAGAATGATCTAGGTAAGGAAGTATACTTGAGGGTATACTTTCACACTGAGAATAGCACTATCCTGAGCCAAAACAGATATAAAACCAAGAATATAATGGGAGTTCATCAATGTAAATAAAAAGGATAAAACTATCAAATAGGATCTTTACAAGGTTAATCTTATAAGATATAAGCTGAAGATGCACTTTTTCTCCATGTCAAATAAACTGTGACTCATAGCATTTCAAATGGATAATGAACTGTTTTTATTTGCAGAATAGTAACACAAAGACAGCATTGGCTAAACCAGATGATATCTGAAAGATACGAAACAACAGAAGATAGAAGAATCATCAGAAGATGGGTAGGGAAAAAACTTTGTGTGTAAAAAACTGTCAGGTGGTCTATCAGTCTTAATCCTATGTTACATACAAAGCAGGTGGGAAAGGTGTAGAAAGCTTTCTGCACAAAAAACCTCTACTCCTTCTCTATCAAGACGGAGAATTAGATAACTTGCAAAATCTACTAAAAAACAAGATTTAGAATCTGTTGCTGCAGGAAGACAAGACAGGTAGGTTCATACCCAGCAGGTCCTGATTCAGAAAAAAGTCCAATTTTTGGACAGTAGGTCCATTAAAGGTCTAGGCAAGGATATCTCTAATTCACACAGAATTAGAGGATATCCCTCTAATATTCCTAATGTGATGTTTGTGAATGCTGGTGGAAGTTCTCATATAGTAACCAGCCTCTAAAATTCTCACTAGTTTATCTCACTGCCACAGTTATATATCTTAATACCGTGTTCACTGTTTTGACCCACGTGTATAAACATGACAGGAAGTGGTTCTGTTTTCTGATGCATATTAGCTTCAGATATTAGTGAGTTGTGTTGATTAGTCAAGTGGAGTTATATAACAATTTGGGGAAAATAAAACACTACGAATGAGTGTATTTTCACCTGATGCAATTTAACCCTTGCAAAACAACACTTGGCGTGGCCCTCAGGCAGAGAGTTTCACCTCAGGAGATTGGAATTTTCCAGCTAAGTTCTTTAAAGCCAGCATAGCCTGAGGTTTCACAGTGTGATCAATCACGCTCACCCTGAAAACATCTTCTTTACAAAAGAGTCACAGGTTATTACTGTGGGAAGTCTGTTTTGCAGTGGAAAAAATGAAGATACACAAGTAATTCCAGAATGCACCAACCTGATGTGAATGCTACACCAAAATTGTCCTAGGTTATAACTAAATAATAAATGAGGTTGTCCTGGTTTGGCCAGGACAGGGTTAATTTTGTGTGGAGCCAGGTTATTCTATACCATGCTGAAGTCATGCCCCGGGGCCAGTTCCGGTGGGGGGGCAGTTCACATTGGGCTTCGCTGGTCCTCTGTCTGTTCCTTTTTGTCCTGTATTATTCTCTTTTCTCACTGTTACTATTGTTCTTGTCAACTGCAAGTGTTTATTATATGTTGGTTTTTTATATATATATTAAACTTTCCTTATCTCAACTAAAAAAGGCACTTTTAAACCTTTTCTTTTCTTTCTCTGTCCACAACCCGTGGCAGAGGGGAAGGGGGTGGGGAGCAGCGTGGCCACACAGCTCCGGCCACGCCGCAGCCGCAGCTCTTACTAAACCAACACATCTTTTGGCGCCCAACGTGGGGCATATGAGAGTGCATCTGAGAGTTGAGATAAGGACAGAATCTGTTAAAAACATGTTAAAATAACCCTTGCTAGATGCGATTCTCTGTATATATATTTTTTGTTTGAAATCAGAGCATGTTCACGATGCTGGCCAGCCTGTTTGCCTGGTGGTCCTGTATCACTCCCTACATCCACCGTATATTCCCAGTGATGCTGTTCATTATATGTGGGAAATGTGTGAAGGGGCTCATTATGTTTTACTGGACACTGACGGCTTATGATATGATTGTGTCACTGATGGGAGGGGCGAACTGGTACCTGCATGTGGCTTAGGCATTTCTTAGTGGTCTCACCCCATTTACAGGTGAGACAGGGAAGGGGACTTTCTTAGCTTTTGAGGATTTTACCTATCCATGGAATGTCCAGGCCAGCATGCTCTCACTGCTGTGTTTGCTAAATGTCTGCCAGGTCCTGTTTAAGATTATACAGTTCTTATCTAATGTTATCACACCGAGACCTGCGCCGAGGCTGGATAGTTATGAGTGGTAGGGTGTGTGGGAGAGCATGGGCAAGATCTTGGGCCAGTGGTCACCCCCAATATTTTGGAATTTCACTCCTGAGAACATGCAGAGTCCTGACAAACTAGTAAAGCACTTAGAGAGTGTGTGCTGTCAATCTGGCAACTCCCGGGAGACACAAATTACTGCAATGTGTTGGGGACTTGCCCATGCCTACCGTGTCCTACTCAGCACTATCCAGTGCCCTCAGGGGGAGGAGGAGGTCTCTGAACCTGATAACAAACCGATTGATAGTGCAGCTGAGCCAGAGAAACAGCCTGGCAGTATCAGTCACCCCTGTACAGAAAAAGAAATATACCAAGAAATCGGTTTGTGTAGTGGGGGATGAGGATGAACCAGGGTAATCACGAGAACAAGAGGAAGAGCCAGAGGTGGTCACTCGATCCCTGTCTTTGAGTGAACTGTGAGATGTGTGGAAGGACTATGACCATCTCCCAGGTGAGCAGCTTATCACTTGGCTGCTCCGATGCTGGGATAGTGGGGCGGGTGTTTTGGAGCTAGAAGGTGTAGTGAACGGAGATTTATGTCTCATTGAGACAGTGAATTTCCTTTCCCAGAAATGCTTTGTGAGTCCCATGAGTCTTTTGCAACTGCTAGGACTTCCATGAACGGCTGAGAATTGCCTGGATTCTTCTAGAAGCTGAAGATAACGGACACTATAAAAGCAGGAGGAGGGCTCATCCCTTTCATCTTTTTGACTCCACCATCAGAGGGAGAGAGACCAATTTCCTTCCCCGCTGGGAGCTGGTCAAAGACCAGGATGATAGCCAGGAATGGGCAGTGATTCTTCCACTGTCTGATATATATTGAGAATCTAGACGAACTGCTCCTACCTGCATAGAAAGCTGTAAGTCCAATTCTCTAATTCCCCCCCTCATGGTCACGAGCCTGGAACAAGAAGCTTGTACATGGGAGATACAGGGGGGTAAACTTACCCAGGGACGCCTGGGGAGAGGCGTTTCTGTCCTGACTTTGCTCCAGTCAGGAATTTTCGCTGGATTCAAAGAAGAAACAGTTGCCTTTCCTGAAAAAGTCAGGTGACCTTGACTGTTATCTGCTTTCAAACGAACTTCTATAAACTGCCTTAAAGAGACAACAGGAGGGGGTGTCCTGGGTTGGCCAGGACAGGGTTAATTTTGTGTGGAGCCAGGTAATTCTATACCATGCTGACGTCATGCCCCGGGGCCAGCTCCGGGGAGGGGCCAGTTCCGTTGAGGGCGGTTCAGTTGGAGTTCAGTTCAGTTTGGACTTCGCTCGGGTTCGGTCCCTCCCTGTTGTTCTCTGGTATTGTTTTTGTATTGCTTTTTTTCTTACTGTTAATATTGTTCTTGTTAACTGCAAAGTTCCCATTATATGTTATTTTCTTTTACATATATATATATATTAAACCTTCCTTATCTCAACTCAAAAAGGCACTTTTAAACCTTTTTTTTTCTTTCTCTGCCCGCAGCCTGCGGCAGAGGGGAGGGGGCGGGGAGAAGCGGCCGGCCGCGCAGCTCGGCTACGCCGCAGCTCTTACTAAATGAACACAGGGGGGAAGAAAAGAAAGGGAAGGCTGTCAGGGAGCCATCCCCTCCCCGCCTCGGGAAACGTCGGCCGGAGTTGCTGGAGCTGGATTTAAAGGCATAACCTGTTAAAATTAAGACTGAAACTGGCACCAGTAGACTGACCAGATTGGCTTGATTCCAGGCAAAGAAGGGAACGACTCTGAGACATCTGCATTTACATACACTCACAACATATTCATATAGCGATAGGGACCTTTCTCTCTAATAAGACCCTTATTTCTACCCCTCAAACTCTCGGTTTTCCTATTCCTTTCCTGGGTGAATACTTTAGTATTTGTTAAATGTTGAAAGATTTATTAATTAGTGTGTTGTTAAGGCATAGGCTCCATAGGCTGTGATAACAGTATTGCGGTATTTGGATAAGACAGATTGTGAAATATAAGAGTGCTTCATAGAATAGATTTTCCTTAGTATAAATAAACATACATCTTCATAAGGGGTGGTGTGTCTGGTTCCTGCAACTGGCTGCGGATTTGGAGGAAAGTGCCTCACCCTTGATTCCATCTGGGGAGTGGTCTGGGGCCCTGGTGGGAGGGACCACATCCCTTGTGGGCGAACCCCTGACCCCATCTAGGCGGACCCTTGACCCCGTGTGGGAGGATTGCGACAGAAGGGAAAGAGGCCAAGCAACTGGAATCCTTGTTTAGGGAAGCAGGCATTGACAAGGGAATTGAAAAGCAGGCACAGACCCTCAGCCTTTGGAGGTGACTCTTGTTGAGTATAAGGGAAAGGTACCCCTTCAAGGATGATGTCACTCGTCAGCTAAGCAAATGGACTACCATGGAGAAAGGTATTCAACACCTGAGGGAATTAGCTGTACTGGACATGATTTATGGTGATCTGACTGACGAGCAATCACCAATGGATCCAGACCAAGCTCAATGTACACTACCTGTGTGGCGGAAATTCCTGCGAAGTGCACCGCCATGTTATGACAATTCACTGGCAGTAGTGTCCTGGAGAGAGAGCCAGGGACAAACGGTGGATGAGGTGGCTGGCCATCTCCGCCAGTACGAAGGAAGCATCTCCTCTTCTCTAACTGCCTATGTTTCAACTGTCAAGGACTTGGCTCGAGAGGTCCAGCAGATCAAAGAGAACATGTCCCTCTCCCCACCTGTACAAGCCCACGTCTCAGCTATTAGGAGCAGACACTTCCCTGTTCAAGAGAGAGACCATGGAAGGTACACACCACAGGGCAACCTATGGTTCTACCTGCGTGACCATGGAGAGGACATGAAAAGGTGGGATAGAAAACCCGATTCAACTCTAGCTGCACGGGTGTGTGAGTTGCAAGGACAGACGATGGTGAAAGGGGAATCCTCCAAGAGAAATGTAGCCCCAGTCTCCAGTGGAAAACCTCCGAGGCAGAAGAAAAGAGCTGATCTGACATCTGGCCCTCTCGAGGGGACCTCCGAGTCATGTTTGTATGAGGTCAGTGACTCCGATCAGGATTGGAGGGGCCCTGCCTCTGGCCAGGTGGAGGAGACGGATAACCGGATTTACTGGACTGTATGGATCCGATGGCCTGGCATGTCAGAGCCACAAGAATACAAGGCTTTAGTAGACACTGGCGCACAATGCACCCTGATGCCATCAA
>JAVFHW010036817.1:0-10945 GCA_032159205.1 Eurystomus glaucurus suahelicus
TGTTCAGCTTGGGGCTGTCCAGCAACAGGGGGTATGTAGCCCATGGAGAATATCAGGACCTGCCACTTTTCCAGGTCACATCAGGCTCCTGGCACCAGGGAGACACTGCCACAGCATTGGGTGAAAGGAGAAAGGCAGATGATAAATAATTAACTCAGAAATTACACAGGAAAAGCAAAGCCTAGCACTCAATTTGAGACTCCAATCTGGAGATTGACTAAGCAGGACCATGGACAGACAAAACTGTATCTGGGCAGTCCTTCCAGGTAGGTAAGGATTGGGATGGAGAGAAACCTCCAAAACCACCTTATCCACAGGCCTGCCAAAGGTTCCAACAAGCAGCATGGCTGCAGAAAAGCAAACTAAGACCCTTCTCAGGTGTTCTCCACCAGGAACGCTGCCATGGTTTCCTCAGGTAACCCCTGCCCTCCTGTGTTCCCATATCTCCTATCAATGTCACCTTCCGGACTAGTGCCAGCAGAGGAAGGTAGGACTGAAGGATGTAACTGTAGGCACCAGTGCTGCCTCTCCCACCAAGAGACCAGGTGTGAAGGCCTGATCCAGCTCCCCCTTCTTTCCTCGGCTGCAAGAACGTTGTCTTGCTGTCTTGCTGGGAGAGGTTCAACAGCCCAAAGAAACACTGGGCACATTTGCTGTCAGGAGACAAACCGGTACATTACTAGAGGGATTCAACCCATCCTGAAAAACCTTTTCTTTCTTGGCACTTTGCAATCAAAGGGAAGAAAAATCAAGAGCGAGTGGTTTCTTTCACATGGGAGAGGAGCTATCAGGGCTCCCTCCACCTCCTTTGTGGCACGTGAACCTTGGAGCAGGGAAAAAAAAGCCACTCGTCTTTCGAGGAAACGTGTGCTTCCTTTATTTGCTGCCCTCCCCAAGAAATCCATTCACTTCTTGTCCACCTACACGAGCAGGAATGATGAATGAAAACAAAATATAAGCAATCCCTTCCCTTTCTCCTCCCAGCTGTCCAATCAGATGCTTCAGTCCATGCCTTCGTACCCAAATTTTGCACCTTGATCATTCTAATGGCATGGCCATCCAGCCTCGGCGCCTCTCACACACGCTGTGTCTTAGATATGTGCATCTGCATCCAATGCATTTATCAGCAGCTCCAGCTTTGGGGGGGCTTTCACACCACTCAGGGTGGAGGAGAACAGAGGGGAGCCTGTCTCTGAAGAGCAATTGCTCTGTCCTCACTGCCCACCTTGCTCGAGGCCAGAGGGCTCCTCTCATGGCAAGCAGAATGCTGATGATCAGCGAGGCAACACTTCTTGTCCTCTAGAAGGACGGTGTTGGCCAGGCACTGTGATGTGTCACCAGGAAGATGACACATGGGTGCAGAATGGGCAATGCTCCTTACGCAAGGGTGTATCTTCATCTCCTGGGCACTGCAGCCCTCAGTCTCCAGGCCACCAGTGAGAGACCTCTCCATCCCAGAGACTCTCCCCTAGGGCTGGACTTCTCTGCCAGCATCTCTGGTTTTCCTCTCTCTGTTCCCTTCTCTCTGCACAACCTCCTTACACCCCCCTGTGTATTAAATAGCTATTACAGCTACGCCAGCACACCAGGTATGTCCGTGCACTTCCGAGTTTGAAAGAACTATAAAGCAGTATCGTGAAGAAGAAAAATGATGAGGAAACTCTCCAAATCACCACAAAAAGTGCAACCGTTGAAGCAGCCAGACACGATCTACCACTGCAAAGGTGAAATACATAAGAGCATCAGTATCTCGAATACCACTTGTCTAGAGAGTGAACAACGCATCTCTAGAGGGCACAGATGCAAAGCTGAGAAATGGCTGCCACCACAGTGACAAAGTCCATCCTAAGCTTTAGCATGGTGAGGAGGCTTCAGGTTACCTGCTGCAAAGGTGTTTCTCATGGATTCAGAACCCAGTTCAGCCTCTGCTTTTGGAAGTGGCATTTCAAACAACATTTGTGAAAGCAAATGAAGCAGCCTGGAGGGCTGTGTGACAGCAGGGAACCTTCTCTCTGAGGGAACCTTCTCTCTGAAGCAGCACCACGTATTGAGCAGAGAAATTCTCCATGTACAGTCCCAGCAGTTCTGAGCTGGGACTTTTCATTGAAAAACAACAACATTAACTGGGGGAGAGTACACGTGGGCTTGCACAGCCAGAAACCACATTTTTTTGGCCAACAAGCAGTGTGTGGGACACAATCATTCACATCAAGCTACTGCCAGAGACACAACAATGTGCACAAAGGGACAGCAAGTGATGCTGGCACGGGAGCAGCCAAGCCCAGCATGGGTGGCCACTTCTCTTAACATCATACAATCATAGAGTGGTTTGGGTTGGAAGGGACCTTCAAGATCATCTAGTTCCTGCTATGGGCAGGGACAACTTCAACTAGACCAGGTTGCTCAAAGCCCTGTCCAACCTGACCTTGAATACCTCCAGTGTAACTTCTCTTAATATTGCACTGTAAGCTCATAAAAACACCCCCAATTCTTCATGGCAACTGCATCTCCCAGCAGAGCGGAAACTCTGCGATACCATAGCATCAGCCAAGCGTGATGTGGGAGGCTTCAAATGATTTCAAGGTGGCAGCTAATCCAGCTAGCACAGAGGTTCCATGTTATAAAT
Source organism: Eurystomus glaucurus suahelicus (assembly GCA_032159205.1). NCBI lineage: Eukaryota > Metazoa > Chordata > Aves > Coraciiformes > Coraciidae > Eurystomus > Eurystomus glaucurus. The sequence goes on from JAVFHW010036817.1 coordinate 2,627, forward strand.
GTCCACATTGAGCACCTTCAGGACATCCCAGAGCTTTGTGTGGGCAGCGCATTGCAGAGATGAAGGTGTGACATAAGAGGCTGATGGCCATGGGGTGATGCCATCCAGTTTGACACATGGTGGGACTACGTCCATCCAGTGAAAAGCTGATGAAAGGTTTTCCATGAAAACCACAGCTTTGTGTATTGCAAAATGTCATTGGGGTGAACTGAGCTGCTCAGATCCTCTGCGCACTGAGAGCTCAGTCAGAGGACCCATTTCTCCATCCCACTTTTGTCTGTGTTGTGTATTTTCATGTAAAAATATGCTGAGTGGGTATAAACCTTACTACACATGTAGGAAACACAGAGGACTGGAGGTGCCACCACAACAACAGAGATAAACCAAGCTCCTCATCTGGCTTTGCCCTTGATTCCCTGTTTAACCATCGTCTGCCACCATTTAGACAAGAGACCTTCTCCAAGTGATTTCTGAGGTTCAGGAGACCTAAGTCCTGTACTGAGAGGTGCAGGAACCTTACGGCGAGATCCAATATAGGTCTCGCGAACCAGAACAACAGTGCTTTTACTGAGAAGATAATCAAGCCCTGGAGGAAATTACATGATATAAAGCTTAGATTTAAATTAAATGTGAAATGAGTTGGTGGCTTTGGGACCAGTTCCTTCTGGAAAAGTTTTTTCACGGGAGGCTGGATCCACAGGAGACAACATGACGCTGCCACTGTCCTTGCCCAGCGCTCCTTCAGCCAGGTAAGCGGATGCAAATTAAAGAATAAAGACCAAGTTGGTTTTCCTTCTCCTCCCTCTTTCTTTCCTTGCTTCATATCACATCGTAACCCTGTGCTTTGCAGCTTGTGTCCTTATGTCTCCTTTTCTCAATGAGCTGATGCAAATGATTTCTGCTCCAAGGTGGAGCGTGGAAGTCTCGCTTCGTGCTGAGCTCGAGAGCAAAACGCAGGGCCCAAGAGGCACAAGGAGCTCCTGCTTCCCTGGGGAATGGTGGCTTGAATCGGGCTCCTAAGACCCTCCAAGCATCTAAGCCTCAAGTTTCAATTTTCAGCTCCCTCTCCTCCCTGCAAAGTCTGTTCGGCAGCAGTGGGAGGTTACAAATAGAGCAAGGCAGCTCATCTGCTGCAGCTCACTCCTGTGATCCGTGGGCACACACAAGCGACAGGATCCTCCCTTCACAGGCACCTCACCACTTTCCCCAACGTGTCCTTGGAGCGGTGGCCATGCATCTTTCCTGGTCTGTAGCTTCTCAGCCCTGTGCACGTCCTGGCTGGAGCTGAGGACACCACATGCATCTCCACCAAGATTAACCCTGCAAAGGCAAGGATAACAATTTGTAGTTCCTCATCCCAAATCTGGGAAGGCGGCCAGGCTCTGCCAAGATAGAAGCTTCAGCAGAAGTCTCTGCTTGCTTACAGGACTGATGGGGTACGGACATCACCACTGCTTACCTGGTCCAGGGGACAGTGTTACTGCCCGCTCTGTCCTCCTATGAAATACTGGTGATGAAGGATCACGTTGGGTCAGGACTAAGAGGAGGGATGATGGAAGGTGGTCAGATTTAGTTGGGCTGAGAGGCCTGAATTAATGTTGGCCAAAAACTACCTGAAGGGCATGCACAAAGGCAACTGAGCCACACTTTCCTTGGTGGGGCATGTCACAAGGGGCAATGGTCCTATAGCGCAGCTTGGAATGCTTCAGGTGGACATCCAGGTGATTCTTCTTTCCAGGAACGGAGCACCCAGAGCCTTGCAGGGCAACCTGTGCCAGTGTCTCACCACCCTCAGAGTGAAGAATTTCCTTCTAATTTCCAATCTAACTCTACCCCCTTCCAGCTCTGTGAACGGTTTTCTAACACAAACCAGGTGCTCCCCACGCTGCAGACTCTTGCCCGCTCCATCCAAACCTTGCGGGATCAGAGCACTGCATCTTCCCACCTGTACCACACGGTATTTGCTGAGCAGCTGTAGAACAATTAATTGCATGTCATTATTGAGAGGATGTTCGTGTTTCCTGCACACTTACGCATCGCTTTACCTCAATCACACCAGGGCTGGTCCATAATTCTCTTTTTAATGAGTTCCCAAAGTATCCCCATAAGCAATATCCTCAGCTGTAAACCATAAAAACAAACCAGCCTCTCTATCTAATCTAGACACACTGTGAGAGGGTGAAACCACTCGAATGGTCCGTGGGGAGGCAGAAAGACCTCTCGCTGTGCTGGCTGCATTCTTCATTGGCTCCAGGTGATTCCTGTTCTCCCCAGCAGCAGGATTTGGGAGAGCCATGGATTTGCTGTGGTGTTCTCCTCCTCCTGGCCTGATTCAGTCAACTGTTCTCCTTGTCCCATCCACGGCAGGGCTCGCACAGCTCCAGCTGGGACTTGCTGATCTAAAGGCATGCAACCAGCAGACATCTATGAGCCCAAACAGCTGATTGAAACACCCCAGAGGTGCTGGGGGTGCCAGGGCAGAGGGCTGCCATCACTCCTCTAGGGCTGGGGCACAAAAATGTCCTTTTCTTTCACACCAAGCGTCAGCCCAGCAACCATCACCCTCTCCTGCTCTGTCCCTCTCCAAGGAATTCCCTCCTAGGAGTGAAGCTGTCTCCTTGCTGACACCACGCCAGAGTGGACGCTGCAGCCTCTTCTGCAGTGTGAGAAACCAGAGTATCGAGAGACTCAGGACCTTCATAGAGGTTTTTCCTGTGGAATCTTGCCAGGCAAAGTAAAGAGATGTTGCTTCCATGAGTAGAGTTCTGGCTTATGGCCAGGGAGGTTTTAAATTAAACACCCTTCAGCAAAATTCCAAGTCACTGAGATGAGTTATGGAACAACATCCTTGAGCTGGTGGTTTCCAGCTATGGCCATGGAGAGTAAGCATCCCAGGTGTCAAATCCCCAGACAGGTCTCAGTGGGACAGGAGGGAATCCCACCAGCTCCCAGGGTAACAACAGCCCTCCAGAAAAGATCCCCAAAACAGCTCTGAAAGAGATTAAGGCCAAAAAAATTAAATAATTAATAAATTAAATTAGATGCTTTAATACATTTCCCTGCTACAACACATTTCTTAACGATGCCCATGGGAAGTCACCTGCAGAGGAGGAACAGACCTCTTTCCACCTCATGTCTGGCTCTTTCTTGTCACAGCACCTATGTTGGGCGTATGGGACTTCTGCAATCATAAACTGCACCTTCATCACCTCAGGGCTCATAGGTATTAAGCCCATGTTGGGCGTATGGGACTTCTGCAATCATAAACTGCACCTTCATCACCTCAGGGCTCATAGGTATCAAGCCCATCATCTTGTGAATGCCAAATGACTCTGCTGCCCTTAGACAACTCCCATTTTCTTCTTGGTGAAGCTTCAAGTGAGAAGCCAAGTTGGTTCTTCTCTTTCTCCAGGTCTAGAAACTGATGGACCTTTAAGGAGGGGTATATCACATCTACCTCCTGTGAGTGGTGGCCCCCCTCTTATCTCTTGTAGAGCTGGCCTATACCCCCATCTATCAGCATGGTGAATGCACTGCTCAGGTCTTCCTTCTCCTTGAAGGACAGCTACAGCTTCTGTCCAGGGAAGCAGAACCACCAGCGCATGGTTCAAAGAACAGCTTTACCCTCTGGCAAAAACAGGGACTGGGGTTCTGTGGGTGCCTCCTCCCATGTGTGGAGATGGCCACCTGACTGGGCCACTGATGGACTAGCCAACAGCCCAGTAATGCAATACCTGAAAGATGCCTTCAAACTGTCATCTCGCTATCCCTCACTCCATCAAATTGTCCTTAGGGACCATCTCTTCATGTCCTCCAAAAGGGCTTTTATTGCCACCATGGCCAGTTGCTGTAAACAGAGTACAAGGAGATGCCTTTATTGTTCTCATGCATAACAAGTAGTTTAGAAGTTACAAGCTATAAATTCTTCTAGACCAAAGCTCCCACATTCTCCAAGCCTCCTGCCAGGCTCAGGGCCATCTGCATAAATAGGTTTGTTTACAGTCAACCAAGTGTTTGCATCTCAGGGGATCCAACCAAATTCCTCTCTTGATGACTGCCAAACAGCATCAGCATGAGCTTCACCAGCACCGAGAGGAGCAGCAGATGCCCTGCTTGAATCTGTGCCCAGCCCAGAGGGCTGTGGGGACCACATCCACTTGAGGGTCCAGTCTTCTGAAGGAAAGGTCAAGCTCATGGGACACATCAATTGTCTCAGAAAGAGCAAGACCAAGCACAGGGCTAGCATGAAATCTCAGACCAGCTGCAGGAGCTGTACAAGTCTTCTCGGAAGGCAACACAAGAAACACAGAAAACATTGGGCACCGGGGCTGAGAGATGCCAAAAGACCCACGACTATTCAGTCAACTGTTAGGTTCTTGCCCTCTTTCTCCTCTGCTGTCACAACTAAGAATAAGGAGCCTGGCCTTGCTCCAGGGGCAGAAAGGGCTCCTTCCTCCAGAGCTCCAGGCCAGGCCCCTCTGGTACATCCAGGCTTCCCTCAGCTCCATGGCACAGCCTGGCCACAGAGGGCAAGTGCCACCCAAGGAAGCCTCCAGCAAAGCAAGTGGAGAGAGAAACAGCAACTCTGGCATGTGCCCTGCAAGGGGGCAATTCACTGTTGGGACTCAGTGCCTGATCTGCCCCCCAGATCAGGACTGTCTACCTGCTCTAATGAGGCAGAAAGCAGATACTTCTCCCTGGAAAAGGGAACACCAGAAAAAAAGGGAGAAATGGTAACTTCTCCTGTGTTTTGGGGCAACAAGCCTTGGAGACAGGAGAATATCCCACTCCTCAAGCCTTGGAGACAGGAGATATCCCACTCCTCAAGGCAAGGGAGATGCAGCTCCCTCCTGCCAGCACCATCTCCAAGCTTCCCGGCTCCACTCTGTACTCAGGTCCCCAGAACTGAGCTGGTCCAAAGGCACCCAGCAGCCACTCGTGGTTGTCCCTGGCTCCCCTCTGCCAGTGCCCAAACTGCCACACCAGCTGGCCAGGTGCCTCTAGGTCCTGTCCCCCTGCAGCTCCACGAAAATAAACAACTGCTGCTTTACATTTTCCTCACAGCCAATCTTCTGCTCAGTCTGCTCTGCCCCTTCAGTAGATCCCCTGGCCTTGCGAAAACCACTTGGCTTTCCACCCTTGGGTGGGACCTGAGGGAGGCAGAAGATTCCTGCTAGCCCTTGTCTGTCCTGGACCACCCACCCATGAGGGTGTGCGGACCTCTACCAAGGGGCAGAGGAAAGGACACTAGAGGCAGGGACAGCACCAGGCTTGCAGGGGGTGCCATCCTGGCCATCCCCACCCAAACACACAATCCCACCTGGAAAAGCCCTTTCCTGGTGTAACCAATGGCAGGGAAACCTCACAACTGATCTTCCAGGACAAGACACTCATCTCCCTTGCAGCTTTGGTGCTGGAAGAACAATGACTAACCTCCAGGAGAAGCTTTGAAGACAGCAATTCCCTCCTCCTCGATCTGCACAGCAGCCCCCATCCTCCCTGGAGAGCACGGATCTGCTTCCAGGGCAATTCCCTGCTCAGCCTCAGCACCAGGACAGCTCTGCAAAGAGCAGAGGACAAAGCTTTTCAAAAAAAGCTTGGACAACAGCCATGGAAGCAGTGCTGAGCCTGGACCACCAGCAAGCCAGAAAAGGACCCAGAGCACTGTGAAGAGGACAAGCTTTTATAAACATCTCCTCAAAGACCTCTGCACTGCAGGAGGAGCTGCAGAGATGCCTCTGGGTTCTTCCTGCTCATCTCTGGCTCGGCATCAGCGAGAGCTTCCAGGGCATGTTTTTGTCCACCAATCTTGGAATTGGGAGGGAGGGGAGCTGGAACTGTTTAAATTAACGATGTGTGCATACAGCTCCAGTGCTTCTGCTCTCCTCCAGGTAGGTATTACTGTTCCTGGGTTTGTGTAGCTGCCTTCTAAACATGGCTATCAGCGATGTGTCTGCAAGGCTGCATTCACTCACACTCACATATATGCCCCCAGGACCCAAAAGGCATGTCCTGAGCTTCTGCAAGGAGCTTACAGCTGCTAGAACTAGCCTCGAATACATCCATTAGCCAGTACTGCCTGCAGCAAGGATTCAAAACCACAGCCAGTAACACCACCAGGTGGGTGCGGAGAGGACCATCATCTGAACACAGCAAGAGGTTCCACCACAGGGGGATTTAAACCCAACAGCATCAACTGCTTGCCATCCAGTAATGAATCTAAGCACTCATGTGTTCTGCAAAGGTTGATCTGCAGAGCTGGAGTTTGCTCTTTGCGGTGTGAGTATTGGAGAAGTTTTCCCTTCAGAGCCATATAAACCAAACCCCACAGAGGAGAGGGAGTTGGCAGCAGCCAACCCACCTGAGAGCTGAGGGACTCACCATGTCCTTCAGAGCAGGACTAGTCAGGTCAGCATCCTGTCTCAAGATCCAGGCATTTCCTGCCATGTCAATATATTCTTGACAGTCTAGAGACCTAAGCAATGGGCTCCCAGCTCAGCACACCACAAAATATCCAGGCTCATCTGGTGCTTCAGATGCCTGATGGTGCTTGCTTGGGAGGAACCACAGCCTTTGAAGGTCACCAAAGAGCTTCTGGATACAGGGGAAGGAAAGGGGTCCATTTCTAAAGCCTGAGTTTGACACTACAGCATGTACTCTGAAAACCAGGCAAACCCCAGTGGATATCCCACAGCCACTCCACAAAGAAAAGATGTATTAGATGTATTAGAAGGCAGAGTTTTAAAAGGAAGAAGAAAAACAACCTTTGGGGCTGGCATCTCACAGCATCCTTTGCGTGGCCTCTGCAGGGAGGGTTGTGATGCTGTGGATCTCAATGCTCCTGTATCACAGAATCCCAGAATCCCAGCATGATGGGGGTTGGAAGGGACCTCTGGAGATCATCTGGTCCAACCCCCTTGCTCCAGCAGGTCACCCAGAGCAGGTTGCCCAGGCAGGCTTGGAATATCTCCAGAGAAGGAGACTCCACAACCTCTCTGGGCAGCCTGGGCCAGGCTCTGCCACCCTCACACCAAAGAAGTTTCTCAGCCCTGGAAGTGCTGCAGACAATGCCTGCCAGTGCTTTCTAAAGCACGCTTTCCAAAAATGGGCCTTGATGGGATGGATTCACAGCCCACAAACCCCAGCACGTCCATAAGCTCAGAATGAAGAGCAAGCTAAAATTGGTTATCAGTTGGCTTGCTGCAGGGCTGTACAAGTCAAAGACCTGGAGCCATGGCTGTAGGAAGAGCATCCCAGGACCATCCAAGCACAGCTCTGGAGACACCTGCAAGGCAGCATGAGAACAACAGGAATTGTGCAGCAAAAAGCACAGGAGTGCCCTCATCCTAATAAAAGGATGAGCCAGCTGGTGTACCAGAAGCAGAGCCAGCTGTCCACCCGAGCCAGCTATGCCCATCCTCCTGGACACCTCTGGGGATGGAGCACCTTCCCAGCAGTGCTGTGGGCATGGGATGAGGGGAAGGGAGAAGGAGGCCCAGCCAGGCATCACGTAAAGTCGCAAGGCAAAGAAGCCAGCTGGATACCGGGAGTCAGGTGGGATGAACATAGCCTCAGTCCATCTGGGGATATGTTTGCTGGTGTTGGATCAGGGCAGGGGGATGTTTAGGTCTTGCAGAACCCTTTCTAGCTACTGTACATGATGCCAGGCTCTACTTGGAGGCAAGAAGCAGAGAGCCCTGGTTTATAAACCATTATCACTGAAAACCAGCAAGATTAGAATTTGGTGGCCATTTGTTGCTAGTCTTCAACAGAAGAGCTGCCAGCCTTACCGGATTATGGAGAACCACGCTCCCCTCTACCTGGGAACCAAGAACTGGCAGGAATCCTCCCTCTCTACAGCTGATGACACCACAGAGTCCTTAGTGGTCAGAAGGAACCGGTGAGGGAGAAGCCAGCTTCCTGAGAAAAGGGTAGCAAGGGGACTTGCAGGCCAGTCAAGGGAAAAGAGAAAGCACACTGCATAATTGGAACAAGCCACCATGAAAACAATCCCAAGCTTAATTCACTTGGATGGGACTTCACGTGGTGCTTAGAAGAATTAGCACTTTATCTCTGCAGACACAAGAAGCAAGAACTTGTTCTGCTATCGTGCAGTCACCGATTTCCTTTTTTTTCTGAAGAGCGAGCAAAAGATGCTTCTTTGCAGCTCACCATGGGAACTGCAGTTGTAGACAAGGAGTGGTTGGTATCTCCTTGGGATGTCAGTCTCTAGCAGGTGGCCAGGAAGACACAAACCCTGTACCCAGGGCCAGCCTGGATCCAGCTGTGCTCCGCTCCTGACCTCCATGGAGGAGACCT